>JAUPFT010000019.1:4804663-5012163 GCA_036936625.1 Parnassius smintheus behrii
CTTACAATCAGGTGGACTGTGTGCTCGTTTGTCACCATTTTCCTATGAAAAAATAAGTGATGTGCTAGGAAATTTCGTTACTCAATTTTTCTGGCTATTGTTAGAGGCTACTCGCTCCGATAGAAGGTAATATCATTCATTAATCACTATAATACAAAAAGATAAAGACTATCAAGAGTTCACTCCTGAATATAGGCATCTCCACAGATTGCCTCATGGTATACTTACCAATTCTTATATAAATACCCCATGTCATACCAGAACCATATCCAGCACGATTTGGTCCAGGCTGAATAAGAAAATATAATAAGTTGGAGAGAAAGCGAAAATGTGAAAATTATAATATGCAGCCAGTAAAAAGTAAATCATATCATTATTTCTATTTTAATTTTGACGCTATCTAACGGTGGATTAAAGAATTTCGTGGTATTTACCGGCAACCGGCACCTGTCTGCACCACTAGCGACTTATTATGGAAACATTAAATTTTTACTATAACAATACAATAACAAATATTTAAACAATGCTCTACTCAGATCTCTCCGTTAGATAAAAATTTACCCTTTACTCTTTTGAGTAAGCTTTTAAAATGTTAGGTACAAAATGTAATAGGATTGTTATTTGTTATTCATACCATATATTACATATTATCTATTATCTATTATCAACATGGGGGTCATTGTAGAAGCGTGCTCGTCGCGACCCCTGCCAGCCCTTTTCAGGGCTGCAATTCTACACAGCTGCGCACCTATGCGAACGAGGGTTAGGGCGTCCCCCCAAGGCGACGCACACCAGCTCGTCCCCGTTGGTGTGGAATGCAGCGCGCAAAGCGGCGATGAGGACCGCCACCCGTCACGCACAGCCCGACACGGCGGAAGGTGGAGGACGGAGTGCAGAGTTGGCACGTGGAATGTTAGAGGGGGCATGAGAGATAAGACGAATGAGTTGATCGAAATAATGAAAGAAAGAGAATTAGATGTCGTGTGTATGTCGGAGACCAAACGGAAAGTGGTATTGAAGAGCTCCCTGGCGGGACGTTAGCTATATGGTCCGGAGTCCCGGAAAGCGAGAACGCCTGCCAAGGAGTGGGAGTGCTGTTGTCGTCCCGGTTGGTCGATCTTATGACTGAATACAAGGTTGTGAACTCAAGACTTCTCTGGGTTCGCTTCAAAATGGGACTCACGAAGTTATTCCTTTTGGCTGTTTATGCGCCGGTAGCTTCGTCGTCCAGGGCTGAGCTGGAGGAGTTTTGGGAGAATGTAAGAGAAGTTCTAGATTTGGTTAAGGGAAACGAAAGAACTGTTGTATGTGGTGATTTGAATGGATGGGTAGGTATCGCTCGACCAGGATACGAGTTGGTGCTTGGAAAGTTTGGCGATAAAAGAGTTAATGATGCTGGCAAGCTTATACTGGCTGTATGCAAGGAAAAGGGTCTTCTTGTGACCAACACTATGTTTAATCATAGGAAGATCCATATGTACACTAGAGAAAGAAAGAATGAGAGAAGTATGATTGATTTGTTCCTGGTGGATGACCGACTGCGAAAACAGGTGATGGATACACGAGTGTTCAGGGGTGCTGACCTGGGAACGGATCATTATCTAGTAATTACTAGATTTAGGGGTTTGTTCGCGGGTTGGCGCCACCGGACGGCAGTAACGGAACCACAGTCGCATCCGAAGCTGGAAGATTCAGGAAGCGGATACTAGGGACAAATATCACACGAGGGTAGCCGAAAAGCTTGACACCATCGATGGCAGGAAAGAATGTGTGGAGAGAACATGGCAGAACCCTAGGGATCGAATGGTAAGTGCAGCGGAAGAAGTATGTGGTACGACAAAAAGAGGTAGTAGTAAAAGAAGAGATGCATGGTGGAATGATGAAGTGAAAGAAGCTGTAAAAAAGAAGAAAAAAGCATGGTTCGACTACTTGGCCTCTAGTAACGATGAGCATATGAGAGAGAAGATGAAAGAAAGATATAAGCTGCAGAAAGTTCATGCGAAAACATTGATTGAGGAAGTACGTGAAAGGTGTAGAATAGAAGCGGACGAGAGGTTGTCGCACAACTTTAGGGAAAACTCCAAACTCTTCTGGAAAGAGGTTGGAAGGTCCCGGAGTGGTGCGACAGCTTTAAGAATGAACAAAGTGCTTTCGAGAACCAATGACGTCCTCTCAGAAAAATCGGACGTCATGCAGCGATGGAGTGAATTTTATGGAGAATTGTATGCGTGTCATGATCTTAGTGAAGGATCCGGGGGTGACGCCGTGACTGGCACGCAAGACACGGACCTCGATGACTCATCAGCATGAAAGAGATTGAACGTGCGATTCAAAGTTTGAAATGTGGTAAGGCTGCGGGACTAGACAGAGTTACTGCTGAAATGGTCAAGTACGGTGGGCCTCGCGTCTGGGACAGCTTTCATCTGCTGTGCAATTTGTGCTGGCGAACGGGAGATGTCCTGGATGATTGGCGATCCGCGGCCATTGTGCCTTTATATAAAGGTAAAGGTTCACATTTTGACTGCGGGTGCTATCGGGCGATCAGCTTGACCAGTTTAGCAAGTAAAGTTTATTCGAAGGTTTTGACACGCAGGATGCAAGAGAAATCGGAAAGATTCTTATGGGAGGCTAAATGCGGATTTAGACCTGGAAGAGGATGCACGGATCAAATGTTTTCTCTCCGCATGATCACGGAGTAGCTTCTGAGTGTTAACCAGAGGATTTTCTGTGCTTTTGTGGATCTGGAGAAAGCATTTGATAAGGTTATAAGGAAGAAAATGTGGGAACTGTTGCCGGGATATGGTGTGGATGGTCGATTGTTAAGGGCTGTGCAGTCACTTTACTATGACTGTAAAGCCTGTGTGCGGGTAGGGCATGACCTGTCACCCATGTTTAGCGTCCAAGCGGGCGTAAAACAGGGTTGTGTCATGTCTTCCTGGCTGTTCATACTGTATCTCGACAGCTGTTTTCAGAAGCTGAAAGATAGCTGTTTGGGTGTGAAATTGGGTGACATAAAAGTTAATTGTCTGCTGTATGCTGATGATGCAGTGCTTATTGCACCATCAGAAGCAGAACTGCAGGCATTAGTCACGTGTATGAAAGAGGAATGTGAAATTAAAGGTCTCCGTTTGAATGCTAATAAAACTAAGGTTCTGGTATTTGAAAAGGACGAAGAGAGAACGAAATGTGAAATATGGGTAAATCAGGAATGTCTAGAACAGGTAAATGAAATTGTATACTTGGGGAGTGCTTTCAGCCGGGATAGAAGATGTGATTTAGATGTGGATAGGCGTGTCGCTGGCGGAAACAAAGTCAATGGTGCCCTGAATGCATTAGTAAAAAGGCAAGGCGTGGTGAAGAGTGCACGCCTTGCAATACATAACGCAGTGTTGGTACCGACTTTGTTATATGGCAGCGAAACCTGGGTACGCCAGAAGAAGCATAAAAGCAAGTTGAATGCAGTGGAGATGCGATCTCTTCGTAAAATGTGTGGCGTTACCATAGCCGACCGAAAGCGAAACGAAGAGATTCGCAATATGGCAGGATTGAAAGATGACCTTATCACAAAAATTGATAGGGGCGTACTCCAATGGTTTGGGCACGTTGAACGAATGAGTGAAAACCGAATGGTGAAGAAAATATATAGAGCGAAAGTAAATATTAAAAGGTGTCGAGATAGACCGAGACTAACTTTCGAAGACCATGTGAGCAAATTGCTCGAAGAGGGGAGGGTCAAGAGTACTCGGATACCTAGACGTGCATGTATGAAGAAGTTAATGAACCTGAAAGAAGCGAAAGAGGTATGTAAGGATCGTGACACTTGGCGATCTGTTCTCTCTGGCTACCCCGTTAGGGATTGTGCGTGACGATAAGTAAGTAAGTAAGTAAGTAACATAGATTCATTACACAATATTATCAGTTACCGTTAGTAAATTTTTTTTAATTAAATTTCATATACTATCACCAACTTATACATAAAATGTAATACTTTTATTATTTTTAAGCAAGTATAATAATTTTTTTGCTTATAAATGTTTCACAATTCGAGAAATTTTTATAATTAATCAATTTTATGAGAGTATTCTATTTAGTATTATATTGTTAGGCGTGACAATTTTTTGTTAAGATCTATTATTTGAATTTGCAAATAAAATAATTGTTAAGAAAAATATTGCTTAAACTTTAAAGAGCCATCTATGTTTGAATAACGTACTTAATATATATCCTGTGAAACATTAACGTTAACAGATGGCTGCGATTTGTCAAAGATGGCGTAAGTACACATTTGTACAATTCACAATTTTTATTTACCTTTTATCATCCATTAATCGATATTTATATTTTATTTTTTGGTAAAAACTTTTATTCCATTTAGAATAAACCGAGAATAAAAATATTGTATTTTATTACATTGAATAAAGATGTAATACACTAGTTTATAACAGCCAAAACTGAAATTGTTTACTGTTTCTTCTCCTGTTATTTTAAAGATTAGAGGCCTCACCAATGTTAGGACAGCTAGATTAGTTTATTGTAATTACTTTCATAGCGTAATATCTTATGGAATTTCGCTATGGGGCAATGCGACAAGCTTGTAATACCACTTACTACACTCTACAGAATTAGTAATTCATTTATGGGCAATGTACTTATACGATTTTACAACAAATTCCCAGCAAAAGTACAAAGTTTGTCATTAAACAAGTTTAAATGTTTTATTAAAGAAAAATTGTACAAAAAGGAAGGTAGGTATTATAATATCAAAGACTACATAAATGAAAATAACCCCTGGGAATCAGGTGATCGCCACCATGCTGGTTATATAAAAATTCATTTAAAATGTGTTGTACAAAATAAATTATTGTAAAGTGAAATATGTTCCAAATAAGTCACGCTGGGTTACTTGCTGGTTCTTCCCAGTACAGCGGTTTGTTCCAAACCAGTGGTAAATAAAAGAATGACTTTCAATAAGTATCATTCAATAACCTACTTATATTGAATAAAATCATTCATATCATTTCTTTCGATATAATCATGCCAAATATAATTTGTACTGTATTTACTCCAGACATGATTCACCAACAGTGTTTGACTCACGCCCACGCGGCAGCCTTTGCTGTTGCACGTACGGGCCGGATCAAACCGAGGTGATTTTATTTATTTATTTATTTATATTATCGGAAATCCCTCAGTTAACATCGGTTAACGGTTAACATCCCAGGTGATAACACGACTTCGCAGAAGACCAGCGTGAAGTAGAAGCTTTGCTTCTGCATTTAGTCTGGTGAGTGCAGGTGACCGGAGGCCCTTCCGTTCCATTCCGCTTTTTTCCGCAATTCTGCAATTCCGCTACCATAGCGGAATTAAATATAAAACTACCCCGGGAGGGTACCAGCACCCCCGGTGACGGAGCATCCACGCCCAAACTTCTCTACTCTTCCTGAGCGTGGGTGCTCAGGCTATCCCTTGTATTTTAGGAGAGTGGGGGAGGGGGTGGGCAAAATCCCACTCGAGACTAAACCTGCTCTGGGGAAACGGAACAATAAGTCAAGGTGAAGTGAATTTCTGCAACATCAGGGTACTTCATTCAAAACTTAACGCCGTCCACTACCATCTGTAAACGGCCCAGCCGGCCTTGCTTTTTCTAACCAAGACACAGGTATCCTCACTGGCTGATACTTCATATCTCTACTACCCGGGGTACAAATTAGAACAATTCTTTGTGCCCCGGGCTGGAGTTTGCGTGTACGTCAGAGTGGACAGCGACGACCATCCCCGTGTTTACGAGTACATCTACAGATCCCATAGCGGTAATGCCGGCACGGACCGACTGATCGACCACGTCCACATCGCTGCAGACTTTGTGATACAACAGGTCCCATCCGCAGAGTTTGTGATACTTGGTGTTTAACGTCCATCACCCTGAATGGCTTGGTTCTCGTTTAGCTGATCATGCAGGATGCAGGTAGATCTGTTTATGACTTTGCTTTGGTTTACGGTCTGACACAACTGGTTACCTTACCTGCGCGGATCCCAGATGAAGAAAGAAGGAAGATCATGTACCTTCCGTGTTGGACCTTCTGTTGACCTCTCATCCAGACGGATATCAGGTCTCTGTTAATGCCCTTCTTGGCTTCTCGGATAATTGCCTGATCCGGAGTACAGTGCCACTCACGCTCCCATCGCGGTTGCATACTGCAGGTTGCCGCCGTGTTCGGTATTATAGGTCAGTTGATTGGGACTGGATGCGGGATGCCGATCCACTGGGCTATCTATTTGCATCCAACTCGACTCTTGATGATGTCATTCGGCTGGTGATCTTCTGGGTTATCTAACTCATAAATGGACGGATGTAGTAGAGTCCAGGGGGGAGGCGTTGGCCGTTACTTTCGACATAGTGAAGGCCTTTGATCGGGTTTGGCGCAAAGCGGTTCTTATGAAGCTTCTTACCTATGGGCTTCCCGAGAAATTGTGCATCACCAGTTTTCTTGCTGATTGGAGCATCAAGGTCGTAGTATACGGTGCATGCTCCGATTATAAGCCCATTAACGCTAATGTCCCACAAAGCGGCGTGCTGTCACCAACGCTGTTTCTTCAGCATATCAATGACATTTTGAAAACCGGTAACATTCATTGCTATGCAGACGACAGCACTGGTGATACTTTATACACCGACCGTGCCAATATTTCTCGGGAAAACGTCGCCGAGTACCGGGACAAACTTGTGTCTGAAGTCGAGACTTTGTTGAACAAAATCTCGGACTGGGGGCAACTAAATCTAGTCCAGTCTAGACACAAGTTTGCGCATTTACCGCTAAAGAGAACCCCTTCGTCGTATCTCCACAGTTTAAAGGCACTTCTCTTGTTGCTTCAGCCAGTAGTGGAATCCTCGGCGTCGACATATCGAGTGACGTCCAGTTTCATGGTCACTTGGAAGAGAAGGCCAAATTGGCCTCTAAAAAGCTTGGCGTGCTCAGCAGAGCGGGACGGTATTTCATGCTGGCCCACCGCCTGCAACTTTACAAGGCTCAGGTTCAGCCGCACATAGAATACCGTTCCTATCTCTGGGCTGGGGCTCCCTAGTGCCGGCTCCTTCCATTTGATCGCATCCAGCGCAGAGCAGTTCGAATCTTCGGCGACCGAGCTCTTTCCGATCGGCTTGACTCACTGGCACTGCGAAGAGATGTTGCATTTCTTTGCGTATTTTATCGCATCTACTACGACGAGTGATCTGAGGAATTGTTCGGACTAATTCCAGCCGCACAATTTCACCATCGCACATCGCGACAAAACTTTCGATACCATCCATACAATCTGGATGACTAGCGGTCTACCACTATGCGATTTAAAAGAAGTTTTCTTCCTCGCACAACTTCCTTGTGGAATCAACTACCACCAGAGATTTTTCCTAAAACCATACGACTTAGGCAACTTCAAGAAAAGAGCCTATTCCTTTTTAAAAGGCCCCTGGTGTTGCAGTTGATCATGGGAGGCGGTAATCACCTACCATCAAGTGAGTCGTATGCACGTTTGCCCCTTCTCCTATTATAAAAAACTAAGACGTTAAGGTGATGCTGGCAACGCTAGTTCTGAGCCGTCTGTGCCCATTAACATTTTGCATATCTTAATAAGGGAGTCCCCTCATTTATCGATGCGGAATTGGCTTCAGTCGGTCAGAAAAACCTTGATGTCTACGGAAACCGGGTGTTGCTATTGCCATTCTCATCGACTCGGCTCGATTGACGTATCGCGACGTCAGCTGGCAGCAAAACAAGCGGTTTCAGATTAACTGATCGCATCCGTATGACGCTGAAAGAAATTGAACGTCCACATCGACTTGTTTAAGTTGCCGACGGCTGGCAAACGGCGTCGGAGACGGCCAAACGGCGTTGAAATGATCCGCTCTCATGATTTCATCTCCGACGGCAGCTGAACGGCACAGAAGACGGCTGCACGGCGTCGGACAGCCGTCGGGGCGCGGCAGCCTTTCAAAGGAGTCGAGTAGTGATGTGATATGCATTTGGTTTGGCCGATATCGTGTCAATAAATGTTTCCCCACGGACTCCATAAGTCGTCATTCGATTTAGTGGACAACTGTTCTTCGCTTCGCTTGCCGGTAATAGGCTGCTACTCGAAAACATGTCTTTCCCACCTGTAATCGGTTTTTCGACGAGTCATACAGCTGGCCCATTGGCAATACAGCTCATTGATTCGTTGGAATATTATCGTTTATTTTGGTTCTAATGTTGGTGTCAGCGTTATTTTATCACGTAGAGAAACTCGTTCATACGGCAAGCAGTGAAGGATCACCTCACATATCCATATTATGTCATCATAAGCAACACTCTCTGGTTGTTCGCTATTGTTTTAAACATTTTGGTAAAAACGTGACGAGACCATGTGTTGTTATCAACCAAAAGCAACCCAGTCGAGCTTGATCTGTTGATTGACTTATCGGTCAAAGTTTTTACTTTTTCGGACAATTTCTCCTAGGTAAACAAACTCAACAACAACTCCGAGCGTATCACAGATGAGAACCCAAACCGGACATACCGAGCGTTACACATTATATATTCCATTTAATTACGTATTATCGAGATAATATGAAATCATTGCCTTTTTATCGTTCGCCTACATATAGGAAGATAATATTATATGTGTGCAGTTCACACGCAGTTGAAGATGTGACCTTATGAAATGAAATATAAAATAAAAATATTTCATATCAAATGATTTATTTAATAAGATAATCAAAATTAAGTCTTTTTATCAAACAAAATTTGATTTAATCTCAAGGTGGTACGTACAATAGAGATGAAAGATGAAATAGGCATGAATTTATGAAGTCGTGGATTGGTATAAACGGATTGGTATATTGAGATATTTTTTTTCAATTTTGTTATTTTTATTTATTTAATAAATTTATTAATCTTAAACAAAATAAAATAAAATAAAAACATGACAGTAGTCAACTGTGGATTTGATCCCACAATATTTTGAGTTTGCGGCCTACACTGTGTTATATCTGAATCTCTTGCAGACTAAACCCTCCACTCTGCGCTCCTATTTCGCCCAAGTGGGGTCGCTGCCGATACGGCTGCACGATCTTAACAGGTTAAAGCCAGTCTCACAGGTGGTGCTTAGTGGGTAAGGCACTGAGGTTTCTCTACGAGTCCGCTCAAAGCATAATATAGTCAAAGCATATTATACCATATATATAGTCCCACGCAGCCAGCTGCGTGGTTATGTAGGACTATATGCTTTGAGCATTCACGGTGGTGATTCACGGTAGCTCAGATGGTTAGCGCAAGCTGTAAATTTCACAGTACGCGAACCGGGTTCGATCCCCACCGGCACCAATTAAATTATTAATTGCAATTTTAAGTGCTGATTCACCACGCGCTCGGCGTTGAAGGAAAACATCGTGAGGAAACCTGCATGTCTGAGAAAATTTCGAAGGCATGTGAAGTTCGCCAACATGCATTGAGGCAGCGCAGCGTACATTTCCTAGCCCTGAATGCAAAGACAATAGCAGAAAGTGAAAAAGTTAAAAATACTTTTTTAACAATGACAGTCATTAATTTATTTATTGATTAGTAGATTAATTGATCATTAGTGAATGTAATTCTGTTTACTTAAATTACAGGAAGACAAGAGCAGAAGGAAGAAATGGGATGATGGGAAGTAATGAAGCATTGTTATGTGAAGTTTGTTGGAACAAACATTAGGAGGAAGGTGTTCCTCCGCCGCTTTCCGGAGGGTAGCCCTTATTTGCTTCTGGACGCAAAAAAAAAGCTGAATCCTATGGAGTAGGTATTTTGGTGTCTTTAGTGTACTGCTTTTTTGTTTAATCGAGTTTTCAAATAACAACAACTCCAAAGAAGTTTTCACTTCCAAAATTCCACAACCTTTTGAGTTCGCGATCTACATTGTATTCTATCTCATTCTCTCGCATGCTAAATCCTATAAATATTTGTGCTTTGTTCTTTTAGTGATTTAAAGTAGTACTCACTTCACAAAATTTTGTTGGTCGCCCGTCCGTATGACCGGTCGAATTGTCCCTTGTCGTAAACAATTAAATTGTAATTTAGGGTTAAACAAACGAAATATTATTTAGTTTTACGTTTAATAATGACTTTTGGTTAAAGCTCTTACTTTTGATATGAATATGTCCTCAGGGAAAATTGTTTTGCGACGTTTAAGGTCTTTTTCTGGGTGACTTTCATTTTCACAAACATTCACAAACCCTAATGTTATATATATTCCTGGATAGCGACATTAGAACAAAATATTTTCTTTACTAACTACTAAATATGTTCTTTACCCGGTTACTGAATATTTGTCCTAATTATATCCTCACCCGACGCTTTGTTCTCTGAAAGGTGTTAGAGAGCCATTGTAATATAACCGGGGTATCGTCGGAGAAGTGTCGGATAGAACTTCCTATTGGGTCTTATTGAATGTTTATTAAGAAATTCGGATATAAACTGAGTTTGGCACTAACGGCGATATTTACAGCTGTCGATTAAACCCTTAAATCTCACAAAAATCTGACTTGTTCCGGAAATGACACTGCCACAGTCGGTCTTCAACTTAGACGTTGTGTCTTCTTTTTGGACCTATGGTTACTTCCAACACTTCTTTACGAGCTGTGTTAAATTTGCGCAAGTCTAATCGCATTGTAATTGGACTTTCAGTTGCCTGAACACTGTCAAATCAATGACTTTTTCATGACAATGCAATTTTCAATCTACCGTGCAGTTGCGGTGTAAGAATATCTACCACACCATATCATTCCGTGGGTGTCGTAAGAGGCGACTGAGGGAAAAAACCGGGAGAATTCCTTTCTTTACGTGGTAGAGCCATGCTGCAACTTTAATAATAATAATACAAGCAAACAAAATATCTGGACCAGGCTCACGAGGTGACCGACATGTGGGGTGGTCTGCCGACCGAAATTATTCCTGTAGTCGTCTCTGCAAACGGTCTAATCCCAGTCAGCCTCTCGGGTCATCTGAGGCGGCTGGGACTACGTGGCGGACCGCTCCAGGCTCAAATGCAGAAGGCGGTGCTCCTTGATACCACCCACATCGTCCGCCGGTTTCTTTCCCTTTCCCCCTAACCTTCGGCCGTTTGGTCTCCCCTGCCGAGGGCCTCCATCTGGTTGGGCTTTTATTTATTTATGCATTTTTATATTTATTTTATGTTATTGATATTTACGTATATTTATATTTTCATTTCCATTTATAATTATATATCTATAGAACCCAACCAGATAAGAAACTGTATTGATACCCCCCAATAATAATAATAATAATGATTTATTTTCTCACCACTATATTACAGAATAGGGTATATATTACACCCATTTTCAAAAATTGTTTAAAATGAATCCTAGAGTGATAATGAACCAATATAAATTTTATATATTTTTTTTTAAAACCGAATAGTGCCATAAAAATAACTTTTAATCTATGGATTTAAATTTTCATATGAAAAAGCTAGCCACCATGCTGTTCAATTCGTGACGTCACTGTCCTCGATTTTGCCGATTTTGCAAAGGAATAAGATATTTTTTAATGTTTAATAATGACTTGTCATATAATCGTGTATCACAGAAAACCAGCGTAAAATTGCAGCCAATGCTGCTGTGTTTCGTATAGTGAGTTTAGAGAACCGGAGATACTTTTTACTGGAAACGAGGCATTTCAATTGTAGTCCTCAGAGGTGCCAACGCATCTAAATTTTGATTCTTAATCGAGGATAGATGTAGATGTCTATGGGCCACAGCATCCACTTACTATTAGGCAGACTGTGCGCTCGTTTGTCACTCTTATTTTATACAAAAGATGGGCAGTGGTAGCGTTTTTATAATAAGAACTAAAAATTAAAAAAGGCAGCTATAGCTCTTGTATCTCCTAAGAGACAATTTATGGTCTATGGGATGCCTAGCAGTGGACATTTGTTAGCTAAGGGTAACGGTAATATAAATTCACATTTTGACAAAAAAATTGTATTTATTGAAATCCCATTACATCCCGGCGCAACTTATTGCGCGATATTGTTTCTTCCTGTTCCAGAATCTTCTCAGCAAATCCTCAGCATGCGTGCGTTAATGTTGCTAGTTAGTCTCTTTTTGTGGCAACCGCACCTCCGCAGGAAACCCTGAGAACTCCTATCCCTATCCTGCTTTAAAGTATCCTGTTTTAAAGTGGTAGAGCCACACTGCAGCTATATTGTAATTGTAGCAGGAATGGGTCGATTCGACTGGGGCAGGACCACGCTCCCACAAAATACCAGTGTAATGCTGCTGTGTTT
Organism: Parnassius smintheus behrii; assembly: GCA_036936625.1. Lineage (NCBI taxonomy): Eukaryota > Metazoa > Arthropoda > Insecta > Lepidoptera > Papilionidae > Parnassius > Parnassius smintheus. The sequence continues at coordinate 4,816,982 of JAUPFT010000019.1, forward strand.
CGTATAGTGAGTGGAGAGTATTGGATACCCTATTTACTTGAATCGAGGCATTCCATCTAAGTCCTCAGGGATGCCAACGCATTTTCATTTTGATGCTTAATTGAAGATAAATGTGGATGTCTGTGGACTGTGTGCTTGTTTGTCACCCAATACTGTAAAAAAACGTAGCCAGTAATAGCGGGGCCACCGGGAACTGGGCCGTTTCTTCGTTCTATTAGCCCTAGGAGATGTAGCCACCATAGGGCTTTATATTGAAAAATAATTTTTTACATCTTAAATACAATGAATTTTAGCTATGTTATGCCTGATTGCACTTAAAAAAAACTGAAGTGAGAGATGAACATACAGTCATAGCAAATACTATGTATTATAGAAAAATAATATGAGGTACATGATGGTAATATGGTCACCTTAAAATTTGTCTTCCTATGATACCAATACTAGGAGGAGAACAGAGACAAAAACATAGAGTCGTATACTATAACTTATACAAGGTGGCCCATAAGTCGTTAGAAATGTAAATTTCGAATAAAATACAAAAGGCGCACATGAGTGGCGCGCGCGGTGCGGGGAGAGTACCGACGGTTTCTGGGAATTCAGTCGCCATGGAGCGTTTCACCGGTGCGGACCGTGCATTTTGTGTGCGCGAGTTTTATCGAAACAATGATTCGGCTACCATTGCGCGGCGTAAATTTCGAGAATATCAGAATTTACACAACTTTAAAGACATTCCAAGTATTCAAACGATTAAGAACCGGGTTATTAAGTTCGAAGAGAGTGGTTCGACGTTGGATAAACAACGGTCAGGTCGACCAAGGACATCACGGACGGAAGAAAACATCGATGTAGTGAAACACTCAATTCGTGAAAATCCTACCCAGTCTACTCGTAAGCGTTCCAGTGCATTAAACTTACCCAGAACAAACATCGTTACAGCGAATTTTAAAGAAAAATTTACATCTTCACCCGTACAAGATTCAGATAGTACAGGAATTAAAAGATACTGACACTATCCACAGACTAAATTTCGCAAATGAAATGTTGAACCGCTTTACTTCGTTTAATAACGTGTTATTCTCTGATGAGGCTCACTTTCACATGCCAATGCCATGTCAGTAAACAAAATTGTCGCTACTGGAGTTGCGAAAATCCAAATCGCAAACATCAAAAGCCCTTACATAGCCCTAAAGTGACAGTTTGGGCGGCTATGTCAGCGCATGGCATTATAGGCCCTTACTTTTTTGAGGACGGCAGAGGCCGCGCGCTTACTGTTACTTCACAACGGTATGTAGCTATGATCCAGGACTTTTTTACACCAGAGTTGCAGAATTTTCCAGGCTTCAATACGCGGACCTAGTTTCAACAAGATGGAGCAACTGCCCATACCTCTAACGTCGCTATGCCGGTCGTCCGTCAACTTTTCCCTAATAAAGTGATCTCTCGAAGAGGAGATATTCCTTGGCCACCACGTAGTCCAGATCTGACCCCAATGGACTTTTTCTTATGGGGTTATCTTAAGATTAAAGTATACGAAACCAACCCGCGGACAATTGACGTCCTGAAAGAAAATATCCAAATAGAAATGGCAAACATTACAGAGCTTACTTGCCGCGTAGTGATGGATAATTTTAAACGTCGCTTACAGGAGTGCCGCGATCGTAACGGATTACATTTAGATGATGTAATTTTCAAAAAATAATTCCCATTTTATAAGGATTATGACAAAATAAAAACCTTTTTCATAATGTCATTAGTTTTTAATTTAATTTTTAATTATTTTTTTACATTTCAAGGGACTTATGGGCCACCCTTTATATTAAGAAAAAAAAAACAAGTTGTAGCAATGATTATGAATACTTCGAAAAATATAATTTAAAAAAAAAACTAACTACACTACATCATACTAAATCGACTAATATATTTACTATATTGTCAACTGCGAAAATGGCAGCGCCCTTTTGATCCTTTATTATTTGATTGACCGATGAAGAGCTATCGTATCACAAAGTCAACTCCGTAATAATATATATATATATATATATATATATATATATATATATATATATATATATATATATATATATATATATATATATATATATATATTTATTTACACTTTAATGCACAAAAAAAGTACATATGGCGGACTTAATGCCATAGGGCATTCCCTCCCAGTCAACCATTAGGCTAAACAGATATAGACATTATGGAGGCGGTGCAGCAATAATCAAATAGAGAGGATAAAAGAAATAATAATATATGTAATAAACAAAACATAGATATTATATACATACATATATATACATATATAATATATAATAGAATATATATATACATACATACACTGTATACACATAAATACATAAACATGTATCCATATATATATATATATATATATATATATATATATATATATATATATATATATATATATACACAATAGGTTCGTATAAATATTATATATGTCAGAACATATATGAAATATATACGAAAAAGAGAGCTTAGTCAATTCAAACTTGCAACGATTTAATCATATACTTACGGACTTGATTTTTAAAGACGAATTTGTTGGGAGCTTTTTTAATGTCAAGAGGGATGTCGTTCCAGAGTCTGATGGCCACGAGGGCGAAAGAGTGAGATAAATAACCAGTACGGTGTAAAGGAGTGAGTAACTTAAGATTGGCCGAGGAACGGAGAGAAAAATTATGAGAATCTCCCATGTATTGAAATTTAGATTTCAGATACTCGGGAGCACATGGATCGTTCAAAATTGAGAAAAGGGTGCAGAGTATTCTAACATATCTGCGCTGACGGATAGGCAACCAGTTTAACTGTGTACGAAAGGAAGATACATGGTCGTATTTACGAAGACCATAAATGTATCTGATGCAGTTGTTAAGCAGACGATCCAATGTATTAAGATGAAGTTGAGACAGGTCTGAGCAACACACATCGACATAATCAATAATCGGTACAATAAGTGATTGGACAAGTAAAATCTTGGTATTGGTAGGAAGAAAGTTTTTAAATCGATATAGAGATCGCAAAGTTCCAGTAGTTTTGCGACTCACCTCCTGTATATGTTTGTTCCATGTTAAGCAACCATCGATGTATAGACCAAGGTTCTTTACGCTAGTAGAGAATGGTATGACATTATTATTAAACATAATTGATGGTAGGGTGGCAATATCCAGTTTAGATAATAATCTTGAGCTACCTAAGATTATTGTTTGGCATTTAGACGGGTTCACGTTTATGCCATACACAGTAGACCATTCTGAGATATATTTTAAATCATCATTTAACAGTAAAATAGCACTTAGGATATTTCAAGGCTCCACTTGCGCATATATATCAGCATACAAATGGTAAGAGCTCTTGAGATTTAGTGTGATGAGATTTATAAAAATGGAAAACAGAGGAGGAGAGATAATACCGCCTTGAGGGACGCCAATTGACACATCACGCCAGTCAGATAGTATTTGACCAGTGCGCACAGCCTGTTGGCGCCCCCGAAGATATGTTGAGAACCATTCCTGAGCTGAAGACGAGATATTCAAATGAGAAAGAAGAGCTAACGGGATACCATGATCGACAGAATTAAATGCATTAGAAAAATCAATTAAGATGAGAACGGTCAGTTTTGATTTTTCCATCCCCTCACGAATATCTTCCGTAACCTTGAGAAGAGTAGTAGTGGTAGAATGACCCGGGCGGAAACCAGACTGATAAGGGGAAAGAATATTCATTGAGAAAACAAAAGCAGAAATCTGTTTATGAGCGACAGCTTCCAGAACCTTAGAAAGAAAAGGCAGAATATAAATTGGTCTGAAATTAGATACAGAGCTGCATTCAGTAGCTTTCGGGATGGGAATAATAAAGGCTTTACACCAGAGAGTTGGAAAAGCACCATTCATCAGCGAAAAGTTAATTACAAAAGATAAAACAGAATCCAGCACGTGCAAAACCATTACCCTACTCACGTCATCACATCCAACGGCTTTCGATTTAATAGAGGAAAGTGCTTTGCGTACCTCGTCTTCGTCTACAGGAGTAAAAGTGAAAGTTTCATGAGAATAAGGAGGCATGGAAGATATAAAAGAGATGGCATTAGCGCTAGAAACATCAGAAACTATTTGAGAAGACAGAAAATGACGATTAAAATCGTCAGGAGAAAAGGTGACGCTATTATAGTCAAATTGCGATTTTCCATATCCAAGCGTATTCAGAAACTTCCATATATCAGCCGAAGATGAATTAAGTAGTTGTTCGTGGATATATCGGCGTTTAGCAGCTCTCACCATTTGATTGCATCGATTTCTTGCAGCTTTATATGCTTGCCACTTTACCTCAGTGCGATTCTTCTTAAAAGCACGGAAAGTTCTATCACGTTTAGCCATAGTCAATCTTACCCCAACCGTGATCCATGGAACAGAAGGACGCTTCAGTCGAACAACACGCTTAGGAGCATGTTTATTATACAGTCCTAATATGTTGCTGTTAAAGAAGTCGACTTTTCATCAACTGTGGAAGCAGTATATACAGATGACCAGTTAATAGCATCTGCATCACATTTAAGCTTGTCCATATCTATTCTAGCAAGACTACGAATAGAGATGGACACAGGTAAAGGCTTGGGGGACTTTAATTTATATGACAGATAAAGCAGATCATGCCGTGAAAATCCAGAAGCAGGGAATTGTCTATAATTGACAACGTGATCAACGGAGGAGACTGCAATAAGGTCAATCCAGGTGTCAGCAGAGTGGAAGTTGTGATGTGTTGCATTTAGAGGCAAAATAGTGAAATTATGCGACAACATGGTCGACCTCAGTTTCGAAGATTTAAGAGAAACCCCAGATAGGTCGGTGTTAAAGTCTCCCATGATAATGTGATGTGTGTAGGCAGAACTGTAAGGCAATAAATTTACTTCCAAATCGGAGAAATAGTCCACTTGAGGTGGACAGTAGACAACTCCAAGAAACACTTTAACACTCTTGACATTAACTTCAACAAAAATGTATTCCATTGAACCGGAATATAGAGCAGGAGATGTGTTTAATATTTTATAAGGTAAATTACTACGCAGATAGATAACAACACCTCCGCCTCTTTTACCAGTGCGGTCATTACGGAGTAAAATATAACCTGGAAGACTATAAGACGTGGAAGAGAGTTCAGGCTTGAGCCAGCTTTCGGATATGAGTATAGCATGAACTGCATTAGAAGAGAAAGTATCCAGGAGCTCCGTATGATGTTGAGGAATACTTTGTGCATTTAAATGGCAAATGTGAAAACAGTTTAACAATTTTTGAGATTCTTCGTATATTAGCGTACGTAGCGTGGCGGGCTCATCCGAAGCATCAACAAGTGAAAGGGAAGAGGAGCTGTTGCAAGTGGAATAAAAAGATTCATCATCTGACATTAAACAAAATTACTTAAAATAATAAAATAAATAATATTATATAATAAAATAATACTAAATATAAATAAGTATTTAAAATAATAAAATTATATCAAACAAATATAACGGAATATAACAAAAAATGACTAAATATAGATGTATATCTCCATACATCACCCTCCGGCTAACACTGTTTACACTGTTTACACTGTTTACAATCTTAAAAATAACACCAGGAAAGTAAAAGAAAACAAAATAGAAAAAGAAAATCAATAAACGAACGAGGCATTTAAAAGTAAACAACTAAAGAAAATATAATAACAAACAAAGTAATGAGTAATTAGGATAGATTATTACATATAACTAAAATAAAGTTGAATCAAATATAACTTGTGTACATATTCTGTCAATAGTAATGCTAATGTAATTAGTATGGCAAAAGGCCATGCAACCGAAGCCAACAACATAACCATCTGTCTATGTCATCTGACATCTGTTAAAATGTCTGTTATTATACTATAGTTATAATATGTTATCTATGGTCTTAGTTCAGCAAAATGTTACTTAGGCTTAGAAAGGCTAGAACCCAGAGCCATAAAGCCAGTTAATAAAAAATAAAATAAAAAATATTACTTAATATGTAGGTAAACATAACAAAACAAAAGTTATTATACTACCATTATTACATTATCGTAGCAAATATACCCAGTTGTTATCAATAATAATAAGACAAAAAACAAATATACATGACGGCTTACAAATTAAATCCAACATGAAAATAAAGTGAAGTCGGTGAGAGTTATTTGTTGCGAATTATGCGCTTGGACCTCACCGTCGACTTTGGTGCACTACCACTGTTAACATTTGGTGACACTTTCTTTATCGTAGATGGTCGATCCGATGCAGCAGGCTGTTCATACTGTGTAATGAGCTCATCGAGGTCCTTGGTGTCCGTCAGCCGATGGCGCTTACCACAAGGCAACTTGACGTGTATATTACCATCGAGTGACCAAACTTGTCTAATACCAAAGTGCTTACGTGCAGCAATGAATAAGCCTTGACGCTGACGTGTAAGAAACTCGGACAGCACATATGAAGTGCCTTTTAACATAGTCTTTTTGGCCCAAATGGTTGACTTAATGGACTGATCACTAAACCGAATCAGAACTGGTCTTACACGAGCTTCCGATACTGCACCTAGACGATGGCAAGCCGTAATGGAGCTTGAAGAAAATTCCTGTGATTGAAGCTTATCCTGCAGGACAGTTACAACTTTATTTAAGATGTTTTCATCAAATGATTCCGGAACTCCATTTAGCAGCAAATATTTTCTCCGATGCCGCATCTCAATATTGTCAACAGTTTGACTAACCTCATTGATCTTCTGGTGTAGTAGTGACATGATTTGCCAAACATTATCCTTGAACGCTTGAAAGTCGCTTGAGAGAGATTTCATGTCAGGAGCCGTGGTGGCAGATTTTTTTATAAGTGCTTCAAATTCCGCCATACGTTGATTTAGAGAAGTTAACGCAGCCTTTTGGATATTTGCTAACTCGGCAATAGTGGACATTTTCTTGAAAACTTATCTTCTGGTGTGTTGTGAGAGTTGAAAGTTACCGGTGGTAGGGTGATGTAACTTTATCACAGTTTAACCATTAAGGGGAGTTAAACCCACAATGTATGTATTTAAATACACAAAAATAGTAAAAACTGTAAACTAGGAAACTGTAAATTACTTAAAATATCAATAAAAAACTATTTTGTTACTTAGAGCAATGTGCACTTTATTTCACGCCTACCGCCGAAAAAAAAATATATATAGGCAGGCCGAGGCAGGAGAGAAATCCCATCACATAGTAAATTGATGATTTCAATGACACCTCCCTCATTACAGCCTGTTAGCTGAAGTAAAAGTGATTACGAAATCAATCTAAAGAATAAAATTACAGCCTATTGTTCGATGGGCGCAGCGACAGACTGATTCATTTGAATGCGAAAGGCTGAAGAGACGCTTTTTGTTTGCGTTCAGCAAATTGGTTCAGGCGTATATTGTTCGCTGTTGTTTCCATAGCCTCTCTGTATTTATTGCTTTTATGTTTAAAAATAAACTTCTTTATCGAGTCAACAACGACATGAATATTGAAGAGACAAACGTCGTTATGTTAAACTTCCATTCTATAAAAGTCCACGGCTGTACATAGGCCTTACCCATAGATTACATCATAGAGGGGGTTTTCAAATTGATGTCATATATATATATATATATATATATATATATATATATATTAAGTCATAGAGTCTATCTGTAATATCGAAATAACTGCAACCATTTGTAACTTTTTGTCTACCTGTCAGGATTAATCTAGGATATATTCTATTCAAAAACAGGCGAAGCCGGAAGCGGGTTGCTAGTATTTAATGAAATGATTTTAAATGCAGTTATAAGCACAAAGGGGAAATTTGAATAATTTCGCGAAAATATCGCCACCACCGACCGGAGCCATTAAGCTTTCATTACGGCTTTCGAAATAGGTTTTGTACTGAACTGGGGATTACGGGAAATATAATGACGGGAAATATAATGAATATAATATAATGATTTCATTGTAATTTTTTATTAAAATTAAATTTAAAAAAAATGTTTGTTTTATACAATGCGGTATATTCATAAGCCTATTTAGGGTTTCCTGTTTTAACAACATTTATACAACTGCGTAATGGTGGAAGCGGATCCCTATAAAATAACCAATTAATTCGCAACATTGTTTGACGTTAGTTCATCCACAATCAGCTTTACAATCAAATCAGGGGCTAAGCGCTCGCTGTAATATTTCACAATTCGCAAGTAGCCTGAGTTCGATGTCCGCCGGTACCAATGACATTGTTATTTGAAATTTCCTGTAAGCTCGGAAGAGGTACACATGTTTACCCAGCAATAAATACTTAGCGCTCGCTCGGGAGTACTCTCGTTCAAGTACCCGCAAGTACTAGTACTATGAAAAAAGGATGTTTATTACAAACTCTAACAATGAAATATTGCAATGTATAATACAGACAAAGACAAAGATATAGTCTTTTATTTTATACCACGATTTGTCAACGTCACCTAAAAAAAATAATTTTGAAGTAACGGGTTTTCACACCAATAGTGCGCGAAGTAGTGCTTAGTAATTTCTGCGTTTTTGTAATAAAAAGGTAAGTATTATACTTTTTTGTATTCCTTTTTATATAACGAATACGTAGATATATAATTTGTGGCATAAAAGTGAAAAGTGAGCGCAAAAAATACTTCGAAATCGGAAAGTTCCGTTTTCGCAGTTGGGTAAAAAAGGTGTTATTTTTACATTCTCATACATTTTTAGTGGAAAATGTAAATAAAAAAATAATTGTATAACATATTTCAAATAACTTATCGTTGTACTTAATTGAAATTCACACAAAAATTAGAGAAATAGTGTTTCAAAGTTCATACAAAAAAAAAGAATTTAGGATTTTTTTTTAATGAGTAATGAATAAAAACACATAAAAACATAGAAATATGCATATTTAAAAAAATAATCGTGTAGAAATTATTTTATTAGCATTTTTGTGACTAAAAGTAAAGTACATATCTACTACTACTATACTTTGAAAGGGGTAATTTATGAATTTTTTATAATTTATAACTTCTAAAAACTATTTAATTCGATAGTTTATACATTCAAGAAGAATTCCTGTAAGTTTTATCCATAAATATTGTCTCGAAGTGAAAATATCGGAAAATTTGCAATTATGCAAATTACTTTACAAAATATCTCGATCGAGCATGAGTATGAAATGGCGTCGACCTTCCGAGAGTGCTGATATATCACTTGTTCCGTGGTGAAGGAAGACATTGTGAGGAAACCTGCTTGTAAGAAAAAGAAACGAGTGTGCTTATGACCACACGACTGAAGTAAAACTTCTTTAGCCCCATCTGTATAAATATATATATATATATATATATATATATATATATATATATATATATATATATATATATATATATATATATAGAGATCTCTTTACGGTAAATGTTGATCAGACGCGACTTCACACGAGCACTTTGTTGATCCGAAAACGCATGTTGATCCAGCGCCTTTTGTTGATCCAATATGGATCTCTGGTAACTAATGTGGCTCCGACCGGATCAACATCTGCACTCACGGGACTGTTTGCTGGCGTTGGCCGAAGTTGATCCGATATACAAATCCACCTTGCGATGGTTACGGAAAATGTGGATCCGATTTAAATGAGCCAATCAGAGCACAGCAAACGATAAGATAAACGATTGGATTGGCTGAATGCAGCCGCGACGTTGCCGTTTCGTATCTTTGGCGGTACAAGCTACAGATTAAATGCGTGTTATGTAATGCATTCAGGGTGCTATTTGGTCTACCTCGTTATTGTAATGCGCCGGGTATGTTCGCGGATGCGCGTGCATGTGGATGCGGATTGTTTCTACACCAACATGCGTAAACGATGCATATAACTGGTGCGTAGGGTGCGGGCCAGTTTTAATGGTATCCTGAGGGCGTTTTATGACAGGTTTGAGGTCAGTACCTGAACCATTGTCATATGGTACACGTGCTGACTAATCGGGCCTGTCTTATATATAGTTTTAAAATTAGTTAAATAGTTTTAAGTTTTACGAAAATTAGTTTTAAGATTTGTATTATTACTAACATCTATGATCCTTGTGGTCGTAATAAACGACTTTTTTTTAACGAATTACTCGACAACGCCCCTTCTTGTAGCGGAAGTGGTGTGTGTGTGTGTGTGTGTGTGTGTGTGTGTGTGTGTGTGTGTGTGTGTGTGTGTGTGTGTGTGTGCGCGTGTGTGTGTGTGTGAAGGGGTGTGCTTGTGTGCATGTGTGCACTGTTGTGTTCGTGTGTGTGCGTGTGTGCGGCAGTGTTCGTGTGTGAGTGTGTGTATGCGTTTGTGCGCATATGAGCATGTTGCGCGCGCGCTTGCGTGTTTGTGTGTGTGTGTGTGTTTACCATAAACCAGTTAACATGTTTTCTACATCTTCATAATCAAGATTTTTAAGGACGCGTTTACAAAATTGATAGGTTTACAATCGAACTATTATAATAATAATAATAATAATAATAATAATAATAATAATAATAATAATAATAATAATAATAATAATAATAATAATAATAATTTTTTTTTAATAATAATAATAATAATTTTCAGGCTTTCTAACTCTGAGTACTTGCACAGGCACAACCTAGTAGCCAGAATTCTTCACCAGGAGCTCGCTCTGAAATACGGTCTCGTGGATCGGAAATTGCCGTATTACAAGTACTTGCCGGAAGCCGTGCTCGAAAATGATCGCGCCAGGCTCTATTGGGACCGGGCCATCATCACAGACAGGACTATTCTTGCGAGTAAGCCTGATATTGTGCTGATGGACCGGGCACAGTCAAGGATATTTGTGGTCGACATTACCATTCCGTATGACGAGAACCTCGTGAAAGCCGAAACAGACAAGCAAACAAAATATCTGGACCTGGCTCACGAGGTGACCGACATGTGGGGTGGTCTGCCGACCGAAATTATTCCTGTAGTCGTCTCTGCAAACGGGCTAATCCCAGCCAGCCTCTCGGGTCATCTGAGGCGACTGGGACTACGTGGCGGACCGCTCCAGGCTCAAATGCAGAAGGCGGTGCTCCTCGATACCGCCCGCATCGTCCGCCGGTTTCTTTCCCTTTCCCCCTAACCCTCGGCCGTTTGGTCTCCCCTGCCGAGGGCGTCCATCTGGTTGGGCTTTTATTTATTTATGTATTTTTATATTTATTTTATGTTATTGATATTTATGTATATTTATCTTTTCATTTTCATTTATAATTATATATTTATGGGACCCAACCAGATGAGAAAACTATATAGATACCCCAATAATAATAATAATAATAATAATAATAAAGCCTCTTTTATTTCCTTAACTTACAGAGTTATAAAACTAAATAATTTATAATTATATATATAATAATTTTGGATTATAAAAACATTGTACATATTATTAATATATAATGCACATTTGTATAGCTAAGTTAAGGCCCCTGGCGGGTATAGGCCTCCTCCAACAGTTTCCAGGTTTTTCTCTTTTTTGCTTTCTTTGTCCAGTCGTTTCCGGCATATTTTTTGATGTCATCTACCCAGCGTTCTTTAGGACGTCCTCTAACTCTCTTGCCACTTGGACCTGCCCACATTGTGGCTAAATGCGTCCACCTTTCATCTGACAGCCGTGCTACGTGGCCAGCATATTTCCACTTGAGCTTTCTTATATGTTGTAGAGCATCTATCACATTGGTTTTTTTCCTTATGTTTCAGAAAAATGTTATGTTTCACAAATCAGAATTTTATTTTATCCTTCAGCCTAATATTCAAGATGCTTCTTTCGATAGCACGCTGCGTCTTCTGTATTCTGTCTGTCACATATTTGTTGTAGATCCAGGTTTGTGATCCGTATGACAAGCAGGGTAGTAAATATCCATCCATTACTTTCTTTTTCAGTTTTGCAGGTAGATTAGACTTAAATATTTCTTTTAAGCTCCAGAACTTTCTCCATGTCACGTTTATTCTCCTGTCAATCTCATCTTTGTTTCTAGAATTAAGAAATGAGATGGATTTCCCTAGGTATATGTAGCTCTCTACGTATTCTAAGCTCTGTAAATTGTTAACGTGTATAGGCGTTTGCCTGTGGTTAGTCATCACCTTAGTTTTTATTGTGTTTAGTTGTAGTCCTATTCCGTTACTTATTCTGCATAGTTCTGATATCATTTCTTCTAGTTGTTTCGATGATCTCGAGAAGAGTATTATATCATCGGCGAATCTAAGGTTACTCAAATTTTTTCCATTTATGCTGATACCTTTATGTTGCCAATGTAAGTCTTTCATTATATACTGTAAGACAGATATAAATATAGTGGGAGATAGCGGGTCCCCCTGTTTCACGCCTCTACGTATTTCAATTTTTGGTCCAAGCCTATCGAGCTTTACACGGCTTACGCTTTTGCTGTAGATGTCTTTCAGGATGTTTATAAAGGTTTCTGGAACATATTGGTTTTCTAGCGCTCGGCATAAGCTGTTATGTGAGATAGAGTCGAAGGCCTTTACGTAGTCGATAAAGGCTAGATATAGGGGCTGTTGATATTCCTGGTGTTTCTCAATTACTTGTTCCAAAGTATGTATATGATCGATAGTGCAAAAGCCCTTTCTAAAGCCTGCCTGTTCTATGGGTTGATGTGACTCTATCTCAGTCTCTATTCTCCTATTTAAGCAGGCTGCAAATAATTTGTATACAGCAGGAAGTAAGCTGATAGGCCGGTAGTTGTTCATATCCGATGGGTCGCCTTTCTTGTAAAGAAGTATGATTCTCAACTCTGTCCAATTCAAAGGTACTCTTTGTTCTAGCAAGATTTTGTTAAAAAGATTTGTAAGAGAACTAGCCAGTAAGAATTTTCCTAGTTTGAGAGCTTCGTTCGGTATATTATCATATCCGGGACTTTTCTCTTTTTTGAGCATGTCTATTTGCCTTATTATTTCCTTCTCTTCAAACGGTTTGACTGGTCGAGTTGGTAGTAGAGTTCTTGAGGTGTGAACTTGAGTGTAGCTTGTTTCGATTTCTTTGCTACAGTTTTGGTAGCTATATAGATTTTTGTAGAAATTCGAGGCAGCTTTAACTATATCAATTCTTGTTGACTTATGCTTGTTTGGAATTGTTGATTGTAGCTTTGGAATCCATGTTTTGCTGGTATTAAGTTGTTTGAACGCCTTTTTTTGGCTTCCAGACTTTAATAAATTTGTTTCTATAATTTTCATTCTATAATTATTGTAGTCTTTTTTTAAACTGTTGTTTGTACTTTTATATAAGTTAGAAATTTCCTGCCTCTCTTTTCAATTTTTAGGTTTTTTACGTTGTAGCTCTATTCTTCTTTTTATCAAAGTCTTTGTTTCTGCTGATATTATATCCTTTTTTTCTTTTGTTGAGCTTGTGTTATTTATACTTTGTAATATCGCTGTTTCTATTTTACAGTAGTAGGACTCTACATCTTCAGTTTCACATCGAGATATTTTTTGTATTTCCTTATCTAATGAATTTAAGAATGCTTTTGTATTTTCTTTGCCTTGTATTAGGGTTGCAAAGCTGCGAAACATAGCTCTACTTTTCTTCTGTTTCCCGAGGTTATATGTACCACGTACTAATTTGTGGTCACTTGTGAATAGGTTGTTGTTTAATGTTTCTATATTTAAGAATTTTTTAGGGTTATTACTAAGAATGTAGTCGATTTGATTTTTAACTACAACTAACAATCGAACTATTACATGAGATATTATCATGAGACCTTACCTCCGGACTTGCTGAAGTGATCTGAACGTGTACTTCGGTAACTAACACTGTAACACCTAGACTAGTAGAACTAGGTATGCTGAGTTTCGGTTTGTTTTGTTAGTTATGATGAAAACGTCACAAAACAAAAGTTCTTTTCACTTTGTCTCTAGTACCAATAGGTATTCAAGCTGATATTCGGAAAAATGAATAACCTCGTAATAACATCTTTAGGGGCAGTATAGATATCCACTTACCAGCCACACTGTTTTTCGCTGTAACCAACTGTCCTTTATATGAGCCTCACTTGCCCTCACGCGGTACCCACTTTACTGCACTCCAGTGCACCCACCACCACCTCTGCCACCTACGCCTCCACATCTACCCCGCACCCCTCTCTAAGCCTTCGTTCTCCACCTCCACCATAAACTCTGCTCCATCCGCCTCAACAATAAACTCCGCTCCGTCCGCCGCCATCACCACGCGCCGTCACTATTCTTTCCGCCTCCAACACAATTCCCCGTTTCCACTATCTCCGACTTCACCACAAATTCCTCTCCTCCGCCTTCACCACATACTACGCTGCATTCACCTCCGCATCCACGTCTCCATTCTCCGCCTCCGTTTTCTGGGCGCACACACACACATATACAAGCACACATACACACACAAACACGCACTCAGACGAACACACACGCACGCACACACACCCGCACGCCTGCACACGCACGCGCATACACATACGCGCGCTCCCGCGCACTCACTTAAATACAGACACACACATACACACACCCACCCACACACACACACACACACACACACACACACACACACACACACACACACACACACACACACAAACACACACACAAACAGACCACAAACCCACACACACATACAAACACACGCGCGCGCTCACATACACATACACGCGCGCGCGCACACATACACATACGCGAGCGCGCTCAAACACACACACACAAACCCGCACATACACTCACACATACGCGCGCGCACGAACGAACACACATACACGCAGAAGCACATACACAAACACAAAACAACTGTGGACACACGCACGCACATACGCACACACTCGTAACTACACACAAAAGCAAACACACGCACAACCGCACGCACACACACACGAATAACAGTTAACACACGCACGCGCACACACACAAATACACACACACACACACACACACACACACACACACACACACACACCACGCTCACACACACACGCGCGCGCGCGCGCTCACACATACTTACAAACACACACGTACTAAAAAAACACAACAGTGCACACACGCACACATACACTCACACACACGCGCACACACATGCATTCATACGAACACACATGAACGCACATACACCCACACGCACGCGCACACACAAACTCGCATAAAACACACACACACACACACACACACACACACACACACACACACACACACACACACACACACACACACACATACACACACACTCGAGTGACAAATTAATTTGTAATAAAGTACTATCCATCATCTTCTAATTGATCTATGACAAATGAATAAAATAACACAAATTCACTCACACGATAACAAAAACTCGAACAAACGTCTTTCCACAATAAAACCTGCCAAAGTTTGATCCACAAAATCAGCAGATAACGTATTTTCTTACCTTATTGCTATAACGAAGTAGCCTACTGGGTTCTCTGTCACACACAGAACGCGACGTTGCCGCTTCGTGTTCGAGTACCTATTCGTCAATTATGGCTCCGGATCCACTTAGTCTAAGTAAATGTCGCATATAAATTAAATATACTCTGGATCTAAAAAATCATATTCAGTATGATTTTTTCGACCGTTGATAGATCAACAAATGTTGGTCAAATCGCTGACGAGTATATTGAAATCCTGTTAGTGCAGATCCACCGACGTCAAACGCGCATCAAGAATGGATCAAAGTATATCAGTTTGTGCGACGAGGAGCTGAGCAAACACGTCAAATAGGTGGATCAACAATTGTTCTAACTTCTCACTGGATCAACATTTACCGTGAAAGGTTGATTATATGTATATATATATATATATATATATATATATATATATATATATATATAAAAGTAGAGTAAAGTAAAGTTATAGCCTATATACGTCCAACTGTTGGGCACAGGCCTCCCCTCGTTTCTGAGAGGGTTTTAGGGCAAGGAAGTGTCCGCCGCGCTGCCCCAATGCGTGTTGACGAACTTCACATGTCCTCGAAATATTTTTTTCCTTATTCCTCAGACATGCAGGTTTCGTCACGATGTTTTCCTTCACCTTCGAGCACGTGGTAAACCAGCACTTAAAATTGCAATTAACAATTTTATTGGTGCCGGCGAGGATCGAACCCGGTTTACCGCGAACGTTAACCATCTGAGCTACCACAGCTCTATATATATATATATATATATATATATATATATATATATATATATATATATATATATATATATATATATGCATATATGTATAATATAAACATGTATATATCGGCTTCCTTCCATAATTTATGGTTATTATTCACCGAAAAATTTACAAAACATGAACTTCAAAATGAATTTACAATTTTTTTGACTTTAAACGTAGAATAATTATTAAATGTATTGAACAAAATATTAATTAATAAAATTGTTCAAAACGAAATGAAATTACGAAAAGTAACTGACTATAAAAGAAAAAGATAAAGGAAATGTGCGTGCACACTGCTCTCTCTTGCTTATATCCCGCACTAAACTCCCGTTCGCCTTGCTCAATCACACTTTTCGTAACGCTTTCGTCACGCGCACGCCAGCTGACTCCCTACGTCAAGCGTGCGTAAAGAAGTTTGTGAAGTGAAGTCCGCCACCACGCATTGCGGCAGCGCGGCGCACACTTTTTTGCCTTAAGATCCTCTCAGAATTGAGAGGAGGCCTGTGTCCAGCAGTGGGGTGTATATATGTAGGCTGTTACTTTACTTTAACTTCGGCTTTCACCAACATTCTTGGGACCGCGGAGCTATAGGCAAGGTTTTTTGACGGTAGTTCAGCCACATTATTGTTACAGGTTATCAAAAGGCACGTTGGTAACCGCAGTTATTCATTTTTGTTTTTTATAGTAGCGCGGGCAACCGAGCATGCGGCTTACTTATTGTTGCGTGAATAAGTCAACTAGTGCCATCTAGTGTCAGGAACGAGAGCGAGGGGAGCTTTGCAGAAAATGACATCACAAATCTTTCAACAGACAGCGCCATCCGAAGAACTAAGTTTCTAGAAAATCTACACTCGAACACTGGTCGCTTTGCGCGCATTTACTTGAATATTCCGGATGCTTCATTGCTAATTTGTATATATAGGCGCTGCAAGATGCGATCGGGGCAGTAATTTTGGTAATTTTATCGGCAGTTTTTATTGTCACGAACCTCAAGCTCGTAACAATTGGTGTCAGAAGTGGGATAAAATCATGCCGATTTTACCTAAGGAGGAAACGGAGGGTGTCCGTACCCGAAGTCAACGCCAGCAGGAGACGGACCAACGAAGATTTGGTGGTGCAACGCCGCAGACGTCGGAGGGCCAACCACCGGCTGCAGGCCCATCGGTAGCTCCTACATCTGCAGCACCTGACTTAGGTGCTCTGATGGTGATGCTGCAGGAGCAGGCTCGCCGACAGGAGGAACAGGTCCGTCAGTTGAAAGAGCAGCTGCAGAGCGGACAGGAGGAACAGGTCCGTCAGTTGAAAGAGCAGCTGCAGAGCGGACAAGAGGAACAGGCCCGCCGACAGGAGGAACAGATGCTCCTCATGAAGGACCTTCGCGCTACCTTTGCGAAAGAGATAAGGGAGGTGAAGGATAGGGTTGCTCAACATGACAACCGCCTGTCGGAAGCTGAAACCCGAATCGAAGAACATGAAACCCAAATCAACCATGTGAATAATCGGGTTGACAACGTGATGGCTGACGTGAGGAAAACGCTGAACGACCTCAAACTTGGGGATGGAACTACAGCTCCCGTAGTAGCTACAGCACCTTAGCTACGTGAATTCAAAGTGCCGCCGTTCGACGGGACTTCTTCCTGGTCGGCCTACAAAATCCAGTTCGAGGCCGTTATGGAGGCAAACGGCTGGAATAAAAGCCAGGCCATGACTGCACTCACCTTAGGCCTGCGCGACCAAGCCTTAACCGTGTTGGAAGCTCTCGGTAAGAAAGTGACCTACGAGCAGCTCCTTGAGGCATTGGAGGCGAGATATGGTGACGCTCATCTGGAACACGTCTTTCGTGCGCAGCTTAAAGATCGCGTGCAACGCAGCAACGAAAACCTGCAGCAGTGGGCCCTTGAGGTGGAGAAGATGGTTCGAAAAGCATACCAGTCTGTACCTGCGCTCATTGAAGGGAACCTGGTGCAGACATTCATCGACGACATCCGTGACCTGGAAGTCAGAGCTGCTGTGAGGCTCGGGCACCACAAGACGCTTAAGGACGCCTTGGCCCATGCACTGGAAGTGGAAGCCGTGCGGCAGGATCATCGTTCCCATCGTGTCAGGGAGGTTGCAGCAGCTACAGTTCGCGACCGCAACAAAGGATACAGCCCTAGGTGCTATGGCTGTGGGGAAAAGGGCCATCTTCGATCCAGCTGCCCTAAGCAAACCCTAGAAAGGGAAGGTGAACGATCTCAGGAGGGTAGTGCGGCCAACAGCACCGCCCAGCAGCAGCAGGGAAAAGAGTAAAAGCCAGAACTGCGGGGCGGGTGCTGGCTGATGTTAAAAGAGCCCCAAGGATCTCAATCTCACAAACCCACGATAGGAACAGTCTAATCATCAAGGGCGAGGTCAACGGAATGCCGTGTAAACTGACCATAGACACTGGAGCCTCTCGTACGGTTGTTAGTTCCCAACTAATAAGTCAGTTCCTTGGGGACTCCGCATACAACCTAGAACGCATTAATTTGGTAACAGCCACCGGTCAGCGTATACCCGTCCGTGGAGAGAAAGAGATGGAGTATAATGGTCGACTGCATCTTGGGCCTAGACTTCATGAGGAAGAATTGTTGTGCGATTGACGTTAAGCAAGGTGTCTTGAAATGTGGACAAGAGGAACTTTTTATGGAAGGAGCGTTACCAGGGAACGTGTACAGCCTTGAGAAGATTGTTCTTCCGCCGAGATCGGAAACGATTGTGCCGGTTAGTCTTCCTCGGAATCCTGGGCAACCTCATCGCTGTGTACTCGTGGAAAGGTTAGAAAATGACCTTCCATGGAAAGTAGCTCGAACCTTGGTCAGGACCACTAAAATCTCAGGAGTACGTGTGCTGAACCTTTGCGACCGGGAACAGATTATAGAAAAAGGCACACTGGTTGGTACTTGTGAGAAAGTGGATTGGTTACGCCGGTGCCAACATATATCGAGTGGGACCCCCAGCAAGGATTCAGAAACGAGAGTGACCACACTTTTGGAAGACTGTCACAGTGTTCTCTCCCCGAACGAATTGGGCAAGGCGAAGAAGTTGTTACTCAAGTACGCCGATGTATTCTCATCAAACGATGCTGACATAGGAAAGACTGGCTTAGTTCAACACAAAATAAACAAAGAAGTGGAAATCGTGATCGGAGGAATGATGAAGGATGGTGTTATTGAACCTTCCTCTAGTCCATGGTGTTCACCAGTGGTGCTGGTGAAGAAGAAGGATGGCAGCATGCGGTTTTGTGTTGACTACCGCCGTCTGAACGACGTTACGAAGAAGGACAGCTATCCCTTGCCAAGAATTGATGACACGCTGGACATGCTTACAGGAGTAAAGTGGTTTAGCACGCTGGATCTAAAAAGTGGCTACTGTAAAGTTGAAATTGACCCTAAGGACAAGGAGAAAACTGCGTTCTCGACGGGAAAGGGTCTGTGGCAATTTAAAGTAATGCCGTTTGGGTTGTGCAATGCTCCAGCAACGTTTAAAAGGCTGATGGAACTTGTACTTACCGGGCTAATTGGCGATGCCTGTCTGGTCTACTTGGATGACAACATCATCGTAGGCCACACGTTTGAGGAACACCTTCAAAACCTGAAACGCATGCTCATGAAGATTCAGAGTTCAGTGAGCCCGAAGAAATGTTCACTATTCCAACGGCAAGTTAACTTTTTGGGGTTTGTAGTATCGGAAGAAGGTATCCGCACAGATCCAGAGAAAATCGCCGCTGTCAAGGATTGGCCGGTTCCAAAAGACAAGACGCAGGTTAGAGCATTTTTGGGTTTGTGCTCCTATTACCGGCGATTTGTGAAGAACTTTGCAGATATAGCCAAACCTCTGCACAAGCTAACCGAGGAGAAGCGACATTTCTGCTGGGATGAAAGTTGCAATATCGCATTCCAGGAGCTCAAGGACCGTCTGTGCAAAACACCTATTTTGGGATACCCTGATGCAAGCAAAGAATTTATAGTTGACACAGACGCAAGTTATATAGGAATTGGCGGTGTGTTGTCTCAACGGAATGGTGACCAAGAGGTCGTGATAGTGTACTTCAGCAAGTCGTTGTCAAAACCGGAAAGTAACTATTGTGTCCCAAGACGCGAATTGCTCGCTGTGGTAAAGTCGTTGCAGCATTTTAGCAAATATCTTCTGGGACGAAAATTTCACTTACGAACTGACCATGCTGCACTAAAATGGCTATTGCAGTTTAAAAATCCAGAAGAACAAGTTGCGAGGTGGATTGAACTACTGCAGGAATATGACTTTGAGATCGAACATCGCAGCGGAAAATCTCACGGCAACGCAGATGCATTGTCAAGAAGACCTTGTCCTGAAAATTGCAACCATTGTACTAGGCAAGAGAGTAAGGAAGAGGTATCCGTGAGGATGCTCAGGACGGACTGCCTCAGCAACGAATTGAAGGACAGCTTACAACATGCACAGCAGGAAGATCCGGACATCAAGCCGATTCTGGAATGGATAAAGGCCAGTGCTCCCAAGCCTAAGTGGAGCGACGTCTCAGCAATGAGTTCGACCACTAAAAGCTACTGGGCCCAGTGGGACAGCTTGCTGCTTCAGGATGGAGTTCTGTGCCGTAAATGGGAAAATGTTAGGGGAGACAGCTGTCATTTGCAAATAGTTGTCCCTAAAGCTAAAGTACCGGATGTTCTACAGCTGTACCAAAATGATTGTTCCGGAGGCCATCTGGGAGTTAAACGAACTCTACTGAAGATCCGAGAACGGTTTTATTGGGTCGAAACGATGTCGAGGACTGGTGTCGCAAATGTACAAGTTGTGCGGCTGTAAAGGGACCTCAGACTCGGAGCAGAGGTGCATTGAAGTTGTACAATGTTGTTGCACCATGGGAGAGAATAGCCATGGACGTGGCGGGGCCGTTTCCGGAGAGTGAAAGCGGTAACAAGTATTTCATGGTTGTGATGGATTACTTCACTAAGTGGCCAGAAGTCTTTGCCATTCAAAATCAAGAAGTTTCAACAGTTGCAGATAAACTAGTTCATGAAGTCTTCTGTCGTTTTGGAGTACCTTTAGAGATTCACAGCGATCAAGGAAGGAATTTTGAATCTCAAATATTCCAGGAAACTTGCCGAGTTATGGGTACTCATAAAACAAGAACGACTTCTTATCACCCGCAATTTGATGAAATGGTGGAACGATTTAATCAGACATTGGAGAGGTACCTAGCAAAAGTTGTAGACAATTGGCAACGAGATTGGGACAAGCACATACAACCGTTTTTGTTGTCATATCAAAGTTCTGTTCACGAAAGTACAGCAGTGACACCAGCTTTCGCAAACCTTGGAAGAGAATTACGGCTGCCTGCAGACCTGATCACCGGGATACCACCTAATGCCCCACGCAGTGTAACCGATTATGCAAATGACTTGCGGAACAAAATGAATGACATTTATGAGCACGTCAGAAAATCGGGCCAGCGAATATCTGAGAAAATGAAAACCCGGTACGACCGCAAAATAAACAATAAAGGGTTCAACGAAGGTTCATTAGTGTGGTTGCACAATCCAGTCCGCAGCAAAAGGAAATCTCCTAAGCTTCAAGCTAAATGGGACGGCCCGTACCGGATTGTAACCAGGATCAACGATGTGACCTACCGGATACAGAAAGGCGCAAGAGGGACTCCTAAGATAGTCCATGTGGATCGCTTGGCGCGTTATTATGGGACCGATAATGCTCGGGACGAGCATGTCTTAGGAGGGGGCAGTGTTGCGTGAATAAGTCAACTAGCGCCATCTAGTGTCAGGAACGAGAGCGAGGGGAGCTTTGCAGAAAATGACATCACAAATCTTTCAACTGACAGCGCTATCCGAAGAACTAAGTTTCTAGAAAATCTACACTCGAACACTCGTCGCTTTGCGCGCATTTACTTGAATATTCCGGATGCTTCATTGCTAATTTGTATATATAGGCGCTGCAAGATGCGATCGGGGCAGTATTGGATTTGGCGAGACAAGCGAAGCTTCGAAGCGGAATAAAGTGAATTAGTGTGTTTAATTATTAGTGTTTTAAGTTTTAATTTGTATAAAGTAAATTAAAGTGTTAATTTAGGTAATTTTATCGGCAATTTTTATTGTTACGAACCTCAAGCTCGTAACATTATAATGGAAAATGTTGACCGCCACCCACTAACAAATGCAATACCAGGGGAATTGCAGGTGCATTACTGGCCTTTTAAAAAGAAGTATGCATATTTTTCAAATGTACTTCAGAAGTATCGGTCCAGAATAACGCGATTCCACAAAGAATTCGTACGAGGAATAAAACAACACCTATTAAGTCGCACAGTGGTGAACTGTGAACGGTGAACGCCCATGCGTGAAACACGTGGACGTGGTGGAGCCTTGCTGCAGCTATATCATGGTTGTAGCACGGCTCGACCGGGGAAGGACCACGCTCTCAAAGAATACCAGCGTCAAATAGAAGCTTAATGCTGCTATGTTTCGTATGGTGAGTGTGGAGAACCGGAGACCCGTTTGACTGGAATTGAGGCATTCCATCTTAGTCCTCAAGGGTGACAATGCATCTGTATATTTGATTTCTAGGTTAAATGTAGATGTCTTTGGGCCACAGCATCCACTTACCATCAGGTGGACTGTGTGCTTATTCTATTAAAAAAAACGGTAAAAACTTCTCCGTGGCTCTACCACTAGAAAACGAGCTTATATTAGACTTTTTTTTGTATTCTTAACGTTTTGTTATAAAATAATCCAAATGAAATCGTGCGAAAAACGCTCTGGGACTAAGGTTTACCTTTAAATAATAACCCTTGATGTCGCGTTCATGTCACTAAGTGGCATATTGTGAGGGTCAGAAACAATGTCAAAACCCTGTCGTAAGCTATGAACTTGTTTTAATTTAGGGTCAAATAAACGAAATATTATTTAGTTTTACGTTTAATAAGGACTTTTGCAAATGTATTTTACTTTAGATATAAATTTATTTGTCTGTAGGGAAAATTATTTTGTGAAATATAATATTTAAGTTTATTTTTTCTGGGTGACTTTCATAAAAACATCATCATATTCGTGTATAACAATATTAAAAGAAAATTACGATAAAGTGACATATCTGCGTATACATAATACGTAACGCATTAGTTATTCATCCGCTTACTGAAAATCCGCTGTAGTTATATACTCACCTGACGCCTTGATGTTTTATATGATATTTTATTGATATTTTGACAGGCCTGTTGGTCTAGTGGTTAGTGACCCTGACTGCTAAGCCGGAGGTCGTGGGTTCGATTCCCACCCAGGACAAATGTTTGTGTGATGAGCACGATCATTTGTTCTGTGTCTGGGTGTAATTTATCTATAATATTTATGTATTTAGAAATATATAAGTATGTTTATCCGTTGTCTAGTACCCATAACACAAGCTCTGCTTAGCTTGGGACTAGATGGCGTTGTGTGATAGCTGTGGAATATTATTATATGTGCTAGAGAGCCATTCCAAGCTAGCCGGGGTATTGTCGAAATAATGTCGGATAGGACTTGCTCTTGGGTAGTTACTCTACCTCTTCTATAAAAGTTACTCACATTTAGTGTAGAACCAACGACGATGTGTACAGCTGTCGGCCTTTCAATCGTACTCAAAATCTCACTTGTCCCGGAAATGATGCTCCCACCTTCGGTCTTTTACTGTTAACTTGGACTGCTGTCTCTTTTCAGACTCTCTGGTGAAAATTTTCGGGATTTGATTTCTCTCAATCGCTTCTTCAATACGAGAATTATTGGATCTGCGCAAGACTCACCGCTATCCAATTGTACATCTGTATATTAAGTTATATGTATACGCTGTTATATCTCTGAAATGATTATGACCATGCAATTTGGACTCTACCGTGTATTAACGGTGGAAGAAAATACAGTACTTCATAACGTCCCGTGGGTATCGTGAGAGGCGACAGCGGGAAATATACCAGGAGACGGGCAGCAGCGCTTCCCTAAAAAGAACTAAAATTATAATATAAAGCTGCGGATGCCATCCTGCCTACTAAACTATGCAACTATGACATATATTCCTTCTAAATGGAAATCTTTGGGGGATGTCTATATACGTGTATATGTATATGTATATATATTATATATACATATGTGTACATATGTATATATATAATATATATACATATGTACACATATTTGTATAATTTTTTTTCCTAATTTTGAATTAAAATATTTAATTATGTTTGCTTTCTCAGTTTTGGCGGTTTGTTCGTTCTTGAAATTGTATTTTTGTTCTGTCTTGATGCCTTATGTGTGTCTCATAATAAATAATTTTAACTTTCTTTTTCTTCTTCTATTAAAACACGGAGAATCTTTTCTACGCATTCTAGGTGGAGTTTGTCGTGTTTAATTTCAAGTTTTTTTTATTAAGACGTTTTGTCTGTCCATCTGTCTTTCTGTCTATATGTCCGTCCGCGCTAATATTTAAAATAGCGAAACCGATTGTTATGAATCTTCATGGATAGATACTATAGCAACGCCAGGGGTGATTGGCTGTATTGTTGATCCGTAAAGCTTGGAGATATTGTCTGAAAAAAAAAGTACGGACTTGACAAAATAAATCCTCTTTGATTATCTTAAATCTAAATAAAGCCACATTAAAAGATCTAATCCAGGCGTAGCCAGGGCGGCTCGTTAGTATATACCAGGGTGTACAGGAACGGGAGGCAGGTGCTCTTCAATGATTTATTTATTGAACGTTTGTTGGTTATATTTAAGTCGTCTTATTGCTTACAGTGTGTATCAGGTAATAATCAAAATTTAAACAGACAGATCTTATAACTAATTGCACGACGTGCTGTGATTGGTTGCCAACAATGACGAGCTCTGATTCGTAGATAAAGTTTGGTGTTCCGGTGCGTCGCTAGGCGGCGTTAGTAGTCGCGCCAACATGCCGGCCGCCTTGGAAGCTCCAGCTTCCAATGATGTATCTACGTTGCCGCTTGATTGGAGATGCCGTAGGCTGCATTCATGTTGTCGTCCTCTGCTGATGATATAGGCAGAGGGCAGATTTTCGAGAACGCTCGTTGTACAGGACCCGTAGCAGTTTGGATGGTGGCGACAGGCGACACGCTGTCCTTTCCGGGGAAAATAGGGGTAACTCTGCCCATACCCCATTTAAGGGGTGGTAAATTGTCCTCCTTAAAAACGACAAGCGTGTTTAATGCTATGTCTTGACTGTTCGCCTTCCACTTCGTTCTTGTCTGAAGTTCAGCAACATACTCTTGTGACCAGCGTTTCCAGAAGTGCTGTTTTATTTGTTCCACTCTTTGAAACCGTTTCAAGCTGTGAGTCCGTGCTTCGGTGAGGTCTCTGCAGGCTGGTGCAGTGAGTGGCCGGCCGATGAGGAAATGAGCTGGGCTTAGTGGACGAAGATCATGTGGATCTGAGGACATAGGACTTATAGGACGGGAGTTTAGGACTGCTTCGATCTGTGCCAACACAGTGCTGAACTCCTCGTACGTCAATTTAGCGGTACCCACGACACGCTTAAGGTGGAACTTACAGGATTTTACTCCTGCTTCCCACAATCCCCCAAAATGAGGAGCATAAGGAGGAATAAATTTAAATTCAATATTGTCAGTTGATAATTTATCAATTATTTGCTTTGAATTTCACTCTAACACTTTGTTAATCTCTTTCATGGCTCCAATGAAAGTTCTACCGTTATCTGAGAAAATTTGAGCTGGTTTACCTCGTCGTGAGATAAATCTTTTAAGTGCTAATATAAATTCTTGAGCAGCTAACGTACTGACAAGTTCTAGATGAATGGCCTGGGTAACAAAACAAACGAATATGCAAATATAGCCCTTTTCCAATTTAGCTCCCCTTCCTTTGCGATTCAGTACGTTTATGGGATCCGCATAATCCACTCCATATCGAATGAATCGGAAACCAGGTTCTATTCGTTCAGACGGAAGGTTGCCCATGATTGGCGTTAGGGTTTTACCTTTCATTCGAGTGCAGCGGACACATTGGTGGACAACCTTTCTAGCTAGGTTTCTACCCCCTAACGGCCACCAATTCTCACGCACGGTCGCCAATAGCAGCTGGGGACCAGCATGAAGAAGCTCTTTGTGTTGATGTTGAAATAACAATTGTGTGAAGTTGTGTTTACTTGATAAAAGTATCGGGTGCTTCTTGTCGTAATTAAAGTCAGGTGAGTTACTAAGACGGCCACCTACTCTAATTATATCCCTTTCATCTAGAAATATATTAAGCCTAGAAATCGAACCTGAAGTTTTTAAAGGTAAGTTACGTTTTAACTTATCATATTCCATCGGAAACGACTCGCGTTGAGCAAGACGCGCTAACGACTGTAATGAGTCATTTAATTCATCTACTGATAACGGCCCCTGTGTACGATCTTTCTTTGGTGTGCGTAAGTTATGTATGTATCGCAACAGGTAAGCGCCGGCGCGCACGATACGCTGATAAGAACGAAAACTTTCAAAATTAATAATTGTATTCTTTGTTACATCACAAACCATAACCGTTGTCGTTTGTGGTTTTAGTTCTGGTAAGTCGGAGTGTGTAGTCGAAGATTGCTGTGACCATGCCGACTCAGAATTTTTTAAGAACTCAGGTCCACTCCACCACAGATTACTGTCAATGAGTACATCAAGACTAAGACCGCGCGAGACCAGATCCGCTGGGTTATTTTTGGTTCCTACATGTAACCATAACGCATTACTTGTTATTTCATTAATCTCCACTATCCTATTTTGAACGAATGTTTTTAACGAATGTGGTGACGTACGCAGCCATCCAAGGACAATAGTTGAGTCTGTCCAAAAGTAAATTTTGTGGAAATTAACACGCAATGACTCGATAATTTTCCTATATAATCGTGCGCCTATTAAAGCCCCGCACAGTTCTAGTCGGGGTATGCTGACTGGTTTAATTGGTGCAACTTTACTCTTTGCACACAATAATCTAATAGTCACCGATGAGTCATCAGAGTAGGTGCGAACATATGCACATGCACCATACGCACTCTGCGACGCGTCCGTGAATACGTGTAATTCAATAAACTGTGTGTGTGCACTCATAACATGGCGCGGAATACGTAGGTTATGCAAATATTGAAGTGTGTCAATAAATTTTTCCCAAGATAACGCAACATCACTGGGAACGGGATCATCCCAATTTATCTTGCACAACCACACTTTTTGCATCAATATTTTAGCTACTACGACAGCCGGTGTTAAAATTCCTAGAGGATCGTATATTTGTGCGATTATCGACAACATTGTACGTTTATTTAGTAAATTCGGTCTAACTACTCGTGTGGTAAAATGAAGTTCATCATTTTTATTATACCAACCCACTCCCAAAGGCTTAGTTTGGCAATATTCGCCTAATGACAAGTCTTTAGATATGTCGTGGTCACTGATATCAACGTTAAACAACCACTTACGCAACGGTAAACAAGCCGAGTTTAAAGTACTTCGTAACTTCTCACAGGTATCGAGTAAGCTATTTAAATCATTGTCACCTAGGATGACGTCATCAACGAAAAAATCCTCTCGGATTACTCTCGCAACCTGCTGATCCTTACATTCCAGCGCAAGCTGGCGTAAACATCTCATACTAAGGTATGGCGCAGACGCAGTGCCATACGTCACGGTGTTTGGGCGATATACACGTATTGGGTCCGATGGAAGTTTACGCCATAATATCAATTGTAAATCTCGTTGATCTGGTTGTACAAGAAAATTCCGAAACATTTTCTCAACTTCCGCACAACCCACGTATTTATATTGCCTAAAGCGTAATAAAATGCTAAAAATGTCATTCTGAAGTGGTGGACCAATATGTTGAATATCGTTCAACGACTTACCGGACGACGTCGCTGCGCTTGCATCGAAAACAGTGCGCAGTTTAGTCGTACTGCTATTTTCATAAATAACGTCGTGATGCGGCAAAAAATAGTGGGGTGACTCATAAGTTTCAACGCAACTCATATGACCGAGCCTTTCATATTCCCCCATAAAATCTACGTATTTTTCCCTAAATTGCGGCGAACGAGCGAATTTTCGTTCTAACGACAACAAACGTTTTTCAGCCGCTGTGTAACTGTCTCCGAGCATATCAGCTGATTCCTTTAAAGGAATGCGTACGGAAAACCTACCATCTTCCATACGTTTTGTAGTTTTGACAAAAATGTCTTCGCACGCACGTTCGTCAGCACTAAGGATGTTTTTATTAACATTATTGTTTATCTCTTCGAGTTCCCAAAACAATTTCAACTGTGTGTCAATTGTTTGGGAGAAATTACATTGCACACTCTTAACGGGAAGTGGGTTATTATGTAAAGGTCCCGACATTATCCAACCCAACTTTGTATTTTGTAAATAAAGTCCTTTATTCAACTTAATTTTGCCATTACACAATAATTCCCAGAACTTATCCGCGCCTATCAGTATATCGATGTCTGACGGTGAGTGAAAGTTCGGATCCGCAAGTTGAATATTATCAGGTAAACTCATATTATTTACATCGACACTAAATGTGGGTAATTGATTTGTAATGCACGGCAACACTAAACAATCAATGTTCATACAAAACGAATTTAACCTTGAACGTAATTTTATTTTACAAATGTGGGTGGACTGCGAAATTGTTTGACCTACCCCAGCAACGTGATAAGTGGACTGTATTAACGGTGCATTTAATGTTTCACATAACGATTTCTTTATGAAACAATGTTGACTACCATTATCAAGCAGAATGCGTACAGTGTGATATTTGTCATTACAATCTGCTATGTCCACTAACGCTGTGGACAGCAAAACGTTGGGTAATAACGAATATTCCTGATTACTGTTTTGCGATTCTGGATGGTTAGCCGTAACGTGTAATGATGACGAGACAGTGGAGACGTTAGCGGTGACCGGCTGTGCTGATGCACTCGACCCGCTCACCTGTGATGCGCCGTCTACCTGCCCATCAATGTGAAGCAAACTGTTATGCCTTTTATCACACAACCTACATGGCCCAAACTTGCATTCGTCAAGTAGGTTGGTTGCGCGTAAACAATTGATGCACAGCTGACGCGTTTTAACTATTTTATTCCTTTCTTGGACAGACGAATTAAGAAACCTTGAACAGGAATAAATCGCGTGATTACCATGACACATCACACACACGCGGCTTTGTTTTAGTTTCGTATTACCCTTATTGTTATTGTTAGTAACGTTCGTAGCAACATGAGTATGTGTATATTGTTTCTTAGAGCGCGTTTGTTCGCCGCCTCTGTTCTCGTGGGATTTGTTATGGTTCACTTTTATCATTTCTAAAACGTCGGCGCGGTCCTTAAGAAATTTAAGTAAGTCATCCAGTTTCAAAGCTGACCTTGATTCAATTAACGAACTAGCTGTACCTTGAAAAATTTCCCATTCGCGTTCAGTAGCCTGATCTAATTTGTAAACGACCATGTAAATGATTAAAGTGTCCCATGAATCTGTTGGTTCACCTAACGTTTTAAGGGCACGCAAATTTCTCAAAACAATATCTATTAGGTTCCTAATCTGGGAAGCGGACTCTTTATTTAACGATGGAATTTTAAATAATGCCTTCACATGATTATGAACCAATAGTCGCGGATTATTAAATCTATTCTCTAATAGCTGCCATGCGTGAGAATAGTTATTAGCCGTAAATTCTAATGCACCTATGACGTGTGCCGCGGTACCGGACAATGACGATTTTAAATAATGAAATTTTTGAACAGGACCTAAATCATCGCGATCATGAATCATACTAACGTAAGAATTTTTAAACTCTAGCCAGCAATCGTATGAACCGTCAAAGGAAGGTATTTTAATATCGGGTAACTTTATGCCTATCGGTTTACATGTTGAAACACTAGACTTGTCTGATATTTCCTTTCTCAATAAAAGTTTTGCAGAAGCTACAGCACGATTAAATTGATCTTCGAAACGATCTCTCTCTTCCAGCTGTTTTACAAGCTCGAGATCTTCCGCTACCTCTTCTTAAATTTTAGTCTGTATTTCACTATACATCTCTATCAAACTCGAAGTACTCTGGACACGTAAATTTAATTCTAATGACTGTTGTTCAGTCAAGGGTAAAGTGAACTTTTTAACATAATTTTCAAACAGAGATAATCGACCTTTTAAAACTCCTCTTTTCTTAATTAAATCTGACAATGTGGGCTCACTCATTTTGGGAATTAAGGAAATCAAGAGTAATTACAGTAGCCAATTTGTAGATGCGTGCGAACCAAGGTGTGTGCCGTTGTGCAGGTAGGTACCCCCACTTGAGTACTGGAAATGGAATATCAGCACGAAATCAACACCTATCGAAGGATGAGATGGAGAAACGGACGGGAAGTTCAAACCTGCCAGCGTTCAAACCAGCCACTCCTGTCTGTCGATGCCTTAACGTTGCGGCTCTTCGCTCGATACGTAAATCTCCTCTTCGTATTTTGATGCGACAAATCTTCGGAGATTTCAAGCTTGAACTCCTTATTCGGCTCGATAGGACCACTATCGAGGACCACTAGTACAGGAACGGGAGGCAGGTGCTCTTCAATGATTTATTTATTGAACGTTTGTTGGTTATATTTAAGTCGTCTTATTGCTTACAGTGTGTATCGGGTAATAATCAAAATTTAAACAGACAGATCTTATAACTAATTCCACGACGTGCTGTGATTGGTTGCCAACAATGACGAGCTCTGATTCGTAGATAAAGTTTGGTGTTCCGGTGCGTCGCTAGGCGGCGTTAGTAGTCGCGCCAACACAGGTTGGTCTAAAAAGTTTCCGTCGTAGGCGTCCGATATCTAGCCTACCGGAGAGGCCTGTCTGTCTGTGGAAAGAAAAAATATGCAATTATTATTTAATGAATGACGACAAAGGACAAAGAATCAAATGCAAAAGAAGGTAAATTGAAAAAGAAAATGTAGAGTTGTAAACATAGGTCATTTGACGTACACCCATTTAAAATATAAAAAGTTGTTCAGGCTGCTTCCATCTCAATTAACAGTTTTTGGTTTACAAAAGGGATATTTACAATTTAAATGCGGCGGAATATTTACATTATTATCTTTTGGTGCTGACGAACAAGATTGTAGCGTTTAAACATTGATTGTTCTAATGTTGCATTTTACTTAATAAAGGAGAAATGTTTTTAAACGATTTACTTTTCTATCGAATTCAAAATTTTTAAACATTTGCTGAAAAGTTCCATACTTTAGGTTTTAGTTCGACCATTTTCTACGGGAATTCTTTATTCAAATGGACTCTTGCAAAGTCAAAGACTATTTAATCTACTCTTTATATTTAGGCGGACAATGTGTATGTCAAAATTGAGAGAGTGCAGCAAGGCGGAATTTTCGGCGTGCATGAAAGACATAAATTATTATATACTCGTAGCTGTGTCATAAGTGGTGGC
Source organism: Parnassius smintheus behrii (assembly GCA_036936625.1). Taxonomy (NCBI): domain Eukaryota; kingdom Metazoa; phylum Arthropoda; class Insecta; order Lepidoptera; family Papilionidae; genus Parnassius; species Parnassius smintheus. The sequence goes on from JAUPFT010000019.1 coordinate 4,848,671, forward strand.
TAGATACTCTCCACTCAGGTCTAAGGGTATGCATTTTGCGGAGAGTGCAGCGTGGCATAATGCCAAACGTAGGTTATTTTATTGCAGTATTCTAAGTGCCCATCGCTCAATTTGTATGGCAAAACGCCGTTGCGTCACACACCCCGTCGCACACCCCACTGAATGCTCTCCGTTTAGCCCTCAAGCTTGTTTCTGAATTCAGAATGATCCAATAATTCGGAATGAATTAAGTTAAATACTTGACTGAATTTACAATTTCGTGCATTTACGTTTTTAGTATTAGTCTCATAAATATTAATTTTAATATTTTTTTAAAATTGTTGACTATAGACCGAATGATTAAAACTACTTTTATGGATTTTATCACGTTTCATTTATATGTTTTTAATTATCGACTTTTCGGATGCTGAAAAGCAAAAGAAGTGTAGAAAAGCCGGGACCATAGTTGCTGGAAAACACCAGAAATGTCGGTAATTTAAAAAAAGAAAACAAATAAATTAAATGCGATAAAATCCGTAAATGTAGTTGTAATCAATGTGTAATGTTCACGTAACTATAATAAATATTATATAGACTTAATGTCACGGTTCCTTGTCATAAGACTACCTGGAGGGCCAAGATGGGATGCCCATTTACCAGTGAAAAAGGTCTTCGGCTCTCTATATTCATCATACGAAACACAGCAACATCAAGCTGATGGTATTCTGTGAGAACGTGGTCCTTCTCCAGTCGAGCCAAACTATTTCTGCTACAAATAAAAATGGCTCTACCACATAAGAAATTAAGTATTTATATTTGAAACCATAATAAGCCATGAAATTTTTAACATCAGTTTTTCATAGGTGATCTTCGCATTCGGGCATTGTTCTGGTAATTTACCTAGGTTCATGTTTGTCACTCGAGATTTTTCTAAAGAATCCACTTTTTATTTCAGTTAACAATTATGTTCAAATTTTCTTCATTTCTGTACCTACTCATTAATGCAAGGCAAGCTTCAACTCGTGGTCATGGTCAGTTATTTCATGTGACACACATTTCTCGAATTAATTAATTTTACCATTTTGATACAAATAGCTACATCCTATACAGCCCATAAAAGTTAACTGCTGGCTACTAATAACCTAATATATTGCCTTAAAGGGAGAGTTATATAAAAATTACCACGCTTTATTACTAGAAAGATGCTGCTGCCCAACTTATGCTTCAGTTTCCTTCTCTTGTGTCGTATCTGACGACACCCACGGGATGATATGGGGTAGTGGATCATCTTACATATTACATTACACGGTTTATGTTAATATTGAGGTTAAGCTAACATCAAACCATGCTTCCTTAGTTGTTTAATAAGGATCGGAATCCACTATAACTCAATTTAAAAAATTATTGTTAAAACTGAACCTTAATAGGCATATGAATATACTTTATTTTGTAATACAAACAAAATTTGCGAATATAATTTTTAATAAAGAAATGACCATGAAAAAAGACGTCATTATATTTCACGTAATCCCCAGTTCAACACAAAAGCTATTTTGAAAACCGTAACCCGTTATGAAAGCTTAATCGCTCCGGCCGGTCGTGGCGATACTTCCGTGAAATTATTCAATTTTTTCCTTTGTGCTCATAATTCCACTTGAAATCACTTTATTAAAAAGTAGTGACCCGCTCCAGTTTCCACAGTTCTGAATATCCTAAATCACTCCTGGCATTCCCCTCGTCATGTTTCATTACCATTGAATCAGCCATTAGTTTAGGCAGGCAGACAACATTTTTACAAATGGGGGTTATTCATGTCTTAACAAGCAAATAACCTCTTGAGCTCGATAAAATTCAGTTAATTTGATATTATAGACGGACCTTTTAACTTTATTTATATTTATAGATTTTTACAATCTTATATTAAATATCAAATTTAACTTTGTTTGTATGTATAGATTATTACTCATTAACTATAAAATTTAACTTTATTTATATGTATAGATTATTACTTATTGATTATCAAATTTTACTTTATTTATATTTACAGATTGTTACTTATTAATTATCAAATTTCACCTTTGAGAGTGAGAGACAATGATTTTAAATCATAAAAAAAGAAAGAAATAGAAAAAAGAACTTTACTAGGTGCTACGATATTTTAAAATATAATTATTGCAGCAACAAAAAGGCTCTGACTCGCTATTGTTCTGCAGTTGATATTCTTCATAGTATGTCTTGTATGTACGCATGAGTGTATGCACTACGCAGGACAAAGAGTAACTCTTCACTCTATTGTGAGAAGTCGGAATGTGTCAAAATAGGCACATATGGAAATTACAAAACTGTGTTAATCCCTAACTCAATGTTTGTTTGGGTAAGAAGTTGCGTGATAAGAGAAAAAGTGTGGTTATCAAAAGGATTTTGTGGTCAAGATTAAGAAAAGAATTCTTAGGCAGCATGGGCACGTAGGAATTACCGCTTTATTTATATAAATTTTAAAGGTTTGTTAAAATTGACGTCAGAAAACCGAATGTTAAAGAGCACATTATTATTGCACCTCGTCACAGAACTGCCTGGCAAGCCAAGTTTTTCATTCTTTCTTCACCAGAAAAAAGGTATTCTGATTCTCATTACTGACCAAACAAAAATATCTTAATACTGTACTCCTCACATAACACTTTGTTTATATCGGGTCTCAACGCAAAAGTTGTCTGGTTAAAATCACTTTCAAAGTGATGCCTGTTGTGAATTACTCTATCCCTTATCCCAAACTACAAAGTTAAGCGGGCACCAGGGAGTAGACAAATTGATGACTACCCAGGGAAAAATAATAAAAATCTGACTTTTCTTTTAAGTTATAATAACAGTTTTGAATACTAATTTTAAATTTAACACGCTATACAATATTTTTAAATATTATGATAACATATTTGCAAATACCACTGTTATCTTTTTGTTTTAGGAACCTAATTATCACAGCTGTGTATTCCAGTTTTAAATATAACTAAAATATCTGAAATTTTACGAATATTGTAACACGTTATATTTAAAAATTTACTTCCACTCGCAATTTGTATTCAGTGTACAGATGAATAAATAAATCATTAAATATTATTTTTATTCGCCTATACTCCTTTTTAATATTTTATGATATATACTAATCATAAATAAACAAACACCAGCGATTGAAGAATTGGATGATGGACAAGAATAAGCAGAATACCCCATCTACCACGATAACTTAAAAAAAAATATTCGATATTGGCATAAGAAAACCATGCAGTGGTAGAGGGGCAGTGTAAGTATATCCACTACTTATATCATCCCACGGGTTTCGTAAGGGGCGATTGAGGGGAACTGAAATAGGAGAGGAGCAGCAGTGTCTTCCTGTTAGTATATCCTTTTAGCTGCTCTACTGCATTCAGAGGAAGTTTTAAATAGAATGCAAAAAAGTGTTGGAATAATCTTCCACCTCCCTTACGTAGCCTTACAACAATTAATAGTTTTAAAAACAAAAATATAAATTACTACTACTCAATGAACAAAAAATGTTGCTAAAGACGTAGAATCTAGGTATAAATAACTTATATAGCAGTATTTTTATTAAATTAACGATTAATGAATTTACCAGTAATGTAACTGTATTTCATGGACACCGAGCGGTTTGGCACTTTAAATTTTACTAAATCCTGTATTAAAAAATGTAAATATAGCAACATTGAAATTCAGCATATAATGTAGCCTATTTGTTTTGTTTTTTCTTATCTTTCTTTTAAAAAAATTAAAAATCCTTATACGTTTATTTATTTAGCTTAGTTATTATTTATTTTTTAAGCTATTGCATAGCTTTTATTGCGAGCTTTGAGAGCGGCGACTGAATCAAGAAATTCCGTAGCGAAAATAAACCTAGCACCCAAAACCTAACATCGTCTAACGTCGCTTCAGTCCGGCAGATTTCGGCACGGTGTTTGTGTGCGTGGGACTAGACGTATGCGTGTAGACTAGTTGCACGTATTGTAAGACAATAAAAATATTTTAACCAATCATATAGTTTATTGCAAGAAGCATATTCTTTGGATTTATATATTTTTATATATAGTCGTCGTCAGGCTAGCAACTTTCGTGAATTTGGAGTATTTAATAAACACAGACTTTATAGAAAATTATCGTTTGTCGGAAGAACTCGTTAATTACCATAAACCTTTGGTTTCAATGATAAAAATTCCTGAACAACCTACATGTATTGTAAGATAATAGAATATTTTAAGCAATATTAACTTTTCACTTATTCAATAAAAGAAAAAAAATGTTTTCTTATCGGTCACCAAGCTCAAAAAGTGTAACTTGAATTAATATCAAAGAAAAAACTTGAATTAATATCAAAGAAAAAAAAACAAAGAAAAAAAACTGCATAAATAAAATAAATAAATAATTATAATTGCATAAGTTGATAAAAATGCTATGCAATAGCTTTACCGCGGCAGTCCCCGAGTGCCACACGTATTTTTTTATTACTACAAAACTGTAGATATTGTTTCCATACGTATCCTTTTTGGAAAAAAAGTTAATTCTACTGTCAGTCCAATTATATATAAATCTGGGTATGCATATGTATATGTATATTATATATTATGAATTTTCGGACAAGTAAGATACTCAACTGCCCGAGCTGCCTCTGGGTAAGGGCTGGACTGAAAACCAGTGCTATCACTGAGTCCGGTCCGTTTCACGGTTTCACGCTGCAGCACAGGGTATTTTTAAATGTTTTCTTAAATTTATAATGATGTTAAATTACTTTAAATTTAGTTTAATTTGTCTTTTGGCATTTAATTACTTTTTATTTGTTATGCTGCATTCTTTAACTGGAATAAATTGCATTTCTTTCTTTCTTTCTCTTTATAACAACTTAAAATTATAAAATATATCAGATATAACGATAGCGGGTTAGCGCGACCATGTAAAGTCGACAGTAATACTCAAGTTCGAAGAACGAAGTGTGCAAAACTGCGGTTACCAAGTCTTCTGCCAAGCATGATAACTATAAAAAATCCCTTTTATAAAGCAATCTATGTGTAAGGCAAGGTAATGTTCAACATTGACTTTTATAGTCTTTATTGGATGGAAGCTGAACATAACGACGTTTGTCTCTTCAATATTCAAGTTGTTGATAACTCGATAAGGAATCGGATCGAGCCCCGACGGTTGGACAATAAATGACATTGACTTCAACATGACGTCTAGACGGTAACTGTTCAGTGATGTAACATCATCGAATGATTAGGGGCACACTGAACCTAAACGTTAAGTTGGGGAGGTCTCGTCTAATGAAGAGAACGCTCCGTCCCCTCGTGCTCTAAACCCAAAGTCCCAAAACCTTTCAGCTTGAGTTACAAAACCGTTTTCAGTGCCCAGAAGACTGAAATGCAGTGGACGATATAAAAGACATTCTAGTGGAAACGGTTCATGTAATTGGAAATAAGTTTGCAAGACCCGCTGCAGAAGAACTCTTAATGTCATGGCTGTTAGACGGGAAATGAAACCGCAGTCTTCAACAGATTTGAAAATATATAGGAAACTGAACACAAGGAGGTTCTTAAACCTTGCGAAGTCTGGACGTGAACAAAACTAGTGGCCTTGGTGGTATACCAGCTAGAGTTCTATAGATCTGTGTACCTGAGCAGTATTCTGTGTTGACGTGCTTGTTTCGACTTTCAATTAGGACTGGAATAATTCCCAAATCTAGGAAGCTAGCCAATGTGCAGTCTGTGCCTGAAAAAGAAACCGACGGAACCTGCCAACTATCGGCCAATTTCAATTACCTCCACACTCTGTAAGATTATGGACTATTGAACGCCTACCTCAAGGCATACCTAGAGCAAAATGATTTTCTCAGTGAATGCCATTACGGGTTTCGTCGAAATTGATCAACTGGAAACCTTATAATATATGCCACTTACATATAGGGAAAAGCCGTTGAGAACAGTGGGGAAGCACTTGCTGTTTCCCTCGATGTCTTAAAGGCCTTTAACAGGGTTTGGTACGATAGGCTTTTGAGCAAGCTACCAGCGTACGGCTTATCCCCTGGCCTGATAGACTGGGTGAATAACTTTCTGAGTGAACCAACTCTCCAAGTCGTCATCGATGGCTGCTTGTCTAGTCCAATCGCGACAAACGCCGGAGTTTCTCAGGGGTTCGTTCTGTCCGCAATTCTCTTCCTGCTACATATTAATGATCTGCTTGTTTCCGGTATCTATGGGTATGCAGACAACAGCACAGTTATGCAGTGGTACCATCTGAATGCTCGGGCCGGACGAGATGAAATTCAGTCCGAAAGAGAAGCTATGGTTGAGCGTGCAAATCTTTTACTCCAGGCAGTTTCCGAATGGGGCGATGCCAATCTTGTGAAATTCGACGCCTCAAAAACTCAAGTGTATCTTTTCATCTCTTAAAGGAGCCCGCTCACTTAGGCTCGAACATTCCGGAATGTATCTTTAGAATACATTGACCGCCTTCAGTTGTTAGGGGTTTAGTTTTCTCCGAATTTCAACTATGGGCGGTTCATTCAGTTCAGGGCTGAAACAGCTACAAGGAAGCTAGATATCCTTGCAAGCGTGCAGCGGTACTTCACGCCGGGGCAGCTTCTTACCTTATATAAAGCATAAGTCCGGTCGTGCATGGAGTACTGCTGTCACGTATAGACTGGTGCTGTAAAATACCTGCCAGCAACATTGGACTCAGTGGAGAGACATGCTAAGAGGCTCATCTTGATTTAGTTGACAACAATCTGGTCAGTCAGCCTCAAGCACAGGCGCAGAGCAGCCAGCCTCTCAGTAATCTATAGGATACATTTCAGTGAGTGCACTCAGGAATTACACTCTTTAATTTCTTCCTCTCCTTCCCACCATCGGACAATAAGACAATCAGAGGGTCTTCCTACCTTTGCTACTCGTAACGATATTCTACGCATTAGAACCAAACGGTTTGCTTCTTCTTTTGCAATGGATAAATCAAAGTGGTATAGTTTGCTTCTTCTTTGTAAATTTCTATTTTTTCGTCTGAATAAAATCTCGGCGTCTTCAAAGTAAGAGTGGATAGGCTTTTGTTACACTAAGGCAGTGCGATTTACCAACCAGGGCTACATAACCACTTACCACTAGGTGGGATTGTGGTCAAGCACTGACTTATAATAAGTAAAAAAAAAGATATTTCAGAACTTAGGAAGCCAGTGCGAGTTGCTAGTATTTAATGAAATGATTTTGAAATGGAATTATGCGCACAAAGAGAAATTTTAAATTTAATAATTTCACGAAAGTATCGCCCAACCGGCCGGAGAGATTAAGCTTCTATTACGGTTTCCGAAATAGGTTTTGTATTGAATTGAAGATTACGTGAAATATAATGACAAATTTTTTATTGCAGTTTCTTTTGGTAAAAATTATATTGGAAAATTTTGTTTGAATTAAACTATACGGTATATTCATATGCATATAAAGGTTCAGTTTAAACAACATTTTATACAAGTTCGTAATCGTGGAAGTCGATCCTTATTAAACAACCAAGGAATTAGCGGAATGGCTTGATGTTAGTTTAACTGAATATTTACGAATTAGATCCGTGTAGTGGATATGCAAGAATATCTACTGTTCCATATCGTCTCGTGGGTGTTGCAAGATACGATACGACACAAAAAAATTAAACATTAAATGGTCATTAGCATTTTCCTGGTAATAACTTAAAATAATAAAAGCTGCAATAGCCAACCCGCCGGCCAAGCGTATTGGTGGTATTGGGGAGGCCTTTGGTCGGCAGTGAACTTTTATAGGCGCTATTGGATTTACTTATTTGCACTAAAATGGTTAAATAAATGAATTCAAGAAATGTCTGTCTTATGAAACCACTGATGTGCCTAGTGGAACACGAATTGAAGTTTGCATTCTAGTTTAGTCCTCAAGGTTGATAACGCATCCGCATTTTGATTGTTAATTGCTGATAGATGTCAATTCAATGGACCCCAGCATCCACTTACCATCAGGTGGGATGTGTGCTCTTTAATCACTCATATTCTTTAAAAAAAAATTTACGGGAAATAACCGTGACTCGTCAATCAATCTTCTTCATCATTACTCCTTGATAACCCAATATAATATGCTGCTCGACAATTTGTTTTAACATTAAAAGATCTGTCATGAAAATGAAACCATACCCAACAAATTGCAATTTATTCCTACAAAGAAAAAAAAATGGTCTGTAGAATTTGCATAGTTCAGATTCCTAGAGTTTTATCAAAAAAGTATAAATTATATACCATTGAGATGGTAGAAATTAATAAATACCACACCACGGATTGAACTTCGATTTAATAAATTGATGTATATAGATAGAAAAAAGGTGTTTGATATTAAATATAAAACGGACATACCTTAACCCCATATTTGTCAGCTAGAATATTTTTATAAAAAAGATTCTCGAGTAGCAGCCTCACACCAGTGGGCGAAGTGCAGGGCGAGTGACAACTTGTTAAGATATGCAGCGCTCGCGCTCAGCGCGATAGCAGGCTCAGTACTATGCTTTGTGGTATTACTTGTGCGATGCCTATGTTCCGTAGCAGAATTGTAAAGGGTTGTAATAATGATGATGAAGATGATATTTATCAGCGTTAGACATGAGTATGAGTTTGTCAAAAACGAGGAATGTAACGTTGTACCAACAGAGTCACGCCGTAGCAGCATTTTCACTGTAACACGAAAGGGTCAACTCATCTAGGAAAGGCTCACAGAATACTCGTACTAGGATGAAATAGCAGAGTAATCATGCTGAGTCCCGTACGGTGGGTGAGTATAGGGAAAGGGTGACAATTTTTTCTGGTAACAAGAACTTACATTTATAAATTTTAAAGACATTTTACGTCGAACAAACCTATATGCGAAAAAGAGTCTAAGGAATAAATTAAAGCCTGTTGTTGGTTGAATGTCTGAATGCTAATGCTATTCATTTGAATACAAAAGGCTGAAATGCGGTTTTTTGTTCAGGCGCTAAGCGGATTGGGACATTTTTTTACTTTTTTATTCTGTCTTGTATGAAGTTATTACCAAATTTATTTTCCTGAAAAAGCAGGCCAAGCCTTTATGTTATAATATGAATGCAAGATATGTATTCAATGCAGAGTCGAACAAAAATAAACCTTATTTGTGTGTAAAAAAATCTGTTGTAAAAAACCTTATACTTATTCACTCGGGGATAGGTTTTTTGTTTGTGGATTGTTGAAAATGCACGAGGGGTTTATTTCCTCTGCATTGGTTGACGAGTAAGAGTATTGTCAAAGTCCCCGTATAACCTATAGTTCAGATGTGAATAATATTTTTTCACTATATTGAATTATGTTAGTTACCTAATTGCAGACACTAAAATTTCTTAAATAATGACTACGAAAAATTTACTGCCATAAATGCTATGCCTATATTATCTATATTATGTACAACGCCAAAAAAAATTACCACATTGCTTGTTACATAACATAGAAGTAAAGTGACAAAATTAGCACATAGTCCATCAAATGCCAAATAGATGTTATTTATTTCTTCGTTATAAGCAAACGAAATTTCGTTTGTCAATTTTCTTCATTTTTGGATCTACTACCGTTTTAAAATAAGGTTCCTCTGACTGGTGAAGAAACGAAGAAACTCCGCAGATATCCTCTAATAGTACGTACAGAATGTGTTTGTGGCCTAATCACACCTAATCACACCATGTTTCGTTACCAATAAAAAGTGTTTCCGGCTCTCACAAATATATGAAACGCAACAGTATTAAGATTCTATTTTACGTTGGTATTCTGTGAGAGCGTGGTTTTTCCAATCGAGCTGACCAAGTTGTGTTACAACCATAATAAAGCTGCAGCTCTACCAATCACACTGAGATGGTATGCTTCTATTATATTACCCTTAATTATACTGGCCAAAACAGACTTTATGCTTAAAAATTACCACATTTCAATACTCGTATTCACAAGAAAATTCAAGTAAGAGCAGTACCACTCACAAAAAGAATATTGCCCCAGCCGGTCCAAATCATTATAATTTTGTGATACGTTTGGCTTTGTACCAAAAGATCCGCTTAATCAAATAAAGTGATGTGTCGTATCTAGTTAGAAGGGCACCTCCCGCCCGCCTTTAATTGCGTGCGCTATCCCCGTCACTACTAATCCCAATACGACTACACTAGCAAATACCCATAACCCTCAGTAATCGACGAGTGTGTCGCCTCTAAACGAGATATCATAAGGTGACACAGTCTCCGAAGGCTGACAATTGATTAGTGGCGACGGGGATAATGCACGCAAATGAAGGAGAACGAAAGGTGCTCTTCAAACTAGCTAAGACACGTCGTTTTTTTAAAACGAATCTTAACTAATTAACTTTAACATCTTTAATATCGTGGATTTACTCAAAATAACACCGAATTTGAAGTTATCAAAGCGCATTAAAAAAGTAGTGTTTGTGTAAACATAAGAAACCATTATGCTCTTTTTCATCCATTCATCTATTGTAGACTATCAAATTCCACTGCTGAACATGGGCTTCCCATGATTTCCAAGATTGCTGCATCGGCGGATTTGTTTACCATAGTTACCAGTAGTTTTTAGGGTTCCGTAGTCAACTAGGAACCCTTATAGTTTCGCCATGTCTGTCTGTCCGTCTGTCCGTCGCTTAATCTCTGTGAGCGTTAGCACTAGAAAGCTGAAATTTGGTACCAAAATGTGTATCAATCACGCCGACAAAGTGGTAAAATAAAAATTGGAAAAAAATGTTTTATTAGGGTAGCCCCCCATATGTAAAGTGGGAAGTGATTTTTTTTTAATTTCAACCCTAACGTGTGATATATATTGTTGGAAAGGTATTTAAAAATGAATAGGGGTTAACTAAAATCATTTTTTGATAATGTTAATAATTTCGGAAATAATCGCTCCAAAAGTATAAAACAATGTGTCCCCCTCCTCTAACTTTTGCACCATAAGTTTAGAAAATATGAAAGAAATCTGAAAAGTAGAACTTTATAAGGACTTTCTAGGAAAATCATTCTGAAATTGGATGGAAACAACAGTACCCACTACCGGGAGCAGTTGCAGGAGCGCGGAGCGGCGCTGGAGCGCGAAGATAATGGATACCACCTTTTAACTCATAAGTGGGAACACTTATTGTGACGGAGGGGAAACTACGGAACCCTACACTGAGCGTGGCCCGACACGCTCTTGGCCGCTTTTTATTTATTATTTTAAACTGTCATCAGGAAGTATGTTGCTGCTCATCACCTGTTTGTCGCTGTCGCCTTTTACGAAGCCCATGTACTCAGAGTTGACGACAAAGAAGAGACAAATGAACATGCAGTCCTCTTGATGGTAAGTACTCCATCCTCCGGAGAAGTGCCACCATGAAGAATGGAATTGAGGGGCTTTTTAAGGACTTTAAGTATCGGTTTTCCACCCGCTTCCAGAAGCTTTGCTGTAATTCCATCCTCGCTCGGGACTTGCCATTTTTAAGGTGCCAAGAGCCATTCTATTCTCGCTCAAGCTGACGTCCGGGATGTCATCAGAATAGTGTCGGATAAGACTTGCTCTTGGATCGTTACTTACACTTGCATGTGGCTCCAACGATAACGTGTACAGTTGCCTATAAAAGTAAAAAAAAGTAAAGTTACAGCCTATATAAGTCCCACTGCTGGGCACAGACCTCCTTCCATTTCTGAGAGGGTTTTAGGGCAAGGAAGTGTCCGCCGCGCTGCCCCAATGCGTGTTGGCGAACTTCACATGTCTTCGAAATACTTTTTTTTCTTATTCCCCACACATGCTGGTTTCCTCACGATGCTTTCCTTCACCGCCGAGCACGTGGTAAATCAGCACTTAAAATTGCAATTAACAATTTCATTGGTGCCGGCGGGGATCGAACCCGGGTTACTCGCGTTCTGTTATATTTACAGCGAGTGGTAACCATCTGAGCTACCACGGCTCAGATGGTTAACGCTCAGTTGCCTATAGAACCTCTCAATTTCACCCAAAATCTCAGGTGTTCCGAAAACGATGCTGCCACAGTTGGTCTTCAGCTTTGACAGTTGGCTCTTTCTGGCAGAAAGATCTTTGGCAAAGACTTTGGAGCCTTGGTTCTGCTCAATCGCTTCTTCAATACGAGCTGTATTGAAGTTGCGTTAGTCCCGCCGCATGCATTTAGAGATCTGTCTGTTCAATTGCCTGTATGCTGTGAAATTTGTTGAAGACTGCAACTTCATGTCTCGCCTAACAGCCATGAAATTAGGAGTGTGATCGGAGAGTTTTTGTGTTCTTTTACGCAGAGTCCTACATAACTTACTTGACAGTTTTTACAAGCTTGTTATTCATGTCATCCACTTCATTACAGTCTTCTAGACACTGAAAACGATTTTGTAACTCGAGTAGAAAGTTTTCGGTGCTTTGGATTAGAGCACGAAGGGGACGGAGCGTCCTCAGGATTATATTTTGGCAGGTCGATTCGTCTTAGGTGGCACGTGAATCACTGAAGATTTTTAGCACCCCCTGTCCCGCCGTTACCATGGTCGCCACTGTAGCCGAGAATAGCGTGGCCGCAGAGGACTGGGGGCCGTTTATTTATATCCTTGCGCATGGGAGGTATATTGCCATAGTTACAACGCCTGGTTTTCGGGTTCTCAACCACGGTTTCTATTGCTTTCTTCTGTTAACAGAAAGATGACGCTGCACATCTTCTGCCTCAGTTTCCCTCAGTCGCCTCTTATGATACCTACGGAAAGATATGGGGTAGTGGGTATTCTTAGCTGCCACTACGTGGGAACACTCACAGCTCACAAAATACAAGAGTAAAATAGCACCTTATAATAATAACACTGTTATTTCAGACGTACATCCATATAAGTTGTTAGTAATACATTGCGCACCTTAAATACTAATGTTAGTTCCTGAAATATGAGTAATTACTTTTCAACAAATCGTTCCAATAATTTAGCATATACCCGTCACATCTTTCGGCGAACACGTTCATTATATTGTTGCGGCTGCCACGTATTCTGCTCAACAGCGAATACACTCTTTTACGCATTATTGCGAAGAAGTCATCTGTTCGTGCTTCTGCAAACATCTCTGATGCGCTACAATATCGAGGCAGCCCCAACAGGGCCCTGAAAATGTTATTATATAAAACACGAAGGTTACTGTAAGCGCGCTTTGTATACGTTGTCCATAAGCTGCATGCGTACAAAGATTGACAGTAAGTTTTAAACAGTGTAATCTTAACTTCTTTGCTGCACCGCGCAAACCTACGAATCAACATATTTCCACGATCGACAGTGCCCTTCGCTCCCTCTCGATGTCCATATCATCTTTACAATTTTCGGTTATGTAGTGGCCTGGATATTTAAACTCTTTTACTCTTCCTAGGGCAGTACCTTTAAGCACAATAGGAGGCACATTCTTTGGACAGTTTTTTCCAGCTCTAAATACCATAAACTGGCTTTTCTTAGCATTGTATACTAAACCATGTCTAACAGCATAATCCTCACAAACGCGTAATAATTTTCTAAGAGCACTAACAGACGGGGCGAGCAGCACCATATCATCGGCGTAACTTAAATTGTTTAAACATACTCCATCTACATAGCATCTGATATACATGCTGCTCAATTCACCGATTAGGTCATTATTGTACAGGCTGAATAGGTTCGGTGAACTTAAACCCCCTTGTCTCACCCCATATCCTAGCCTGTACGGATTTGACATTATTTATTTGATTGTTGTACCAATACTCGAACATGGCAACAAGTTCAGCAGGTATCTCGGTTTTACTCAACTTACTCCACAATTTTTCATAGGACACCATATCGAAGGCTTCTGACAAGTCTGGAAAACATACACAGGTGTTTTTCTGTCCATGTAGTACTCAACGGTTCGCTTAAGGGATGGCACTCTCTGTTGAAAGCCCAGTCCGGAAACCAAATTGAGCATCGTGTAGCTGCAAATATTGTCTTAAATACGTATCAAGTAGACCATCCAGTACCTTTGCTAATATTGTAGCCAAAGATATAGGTCTATAGTTGGTTATGTCCGAGATGTCCCCAGTTTTATTTTTTAGAATTGGCACAACATAAGTCCTCATTATATTATTAGGTAGATAGATATCTATGTCATAGGGACAGTGAAAGGAACAAAGCCAAAACTCTAGGAAGATTGCCACCAGCATGTTGCAAATGCTCAATGCTAAGATCATCATACCCAGGAGACCTCCCCCTTTTCATGTTCATAATCACTGCACCCACCTGTTTAGCTGTGAAGCGAACCGGGTTTGTGTCGGAGGGGACTTCCGAGTAGGTTTTACCATTTATGGGTCCTAAAGGAGAGTCAACATTAAATATTGCCTAAAATTTTCAACAATCTCTTTTTTATCATTAGTGTTCCCAATGCTCACAAGAAGACCAGGCCTCAAATTTAATTTATCTGTGGATTTCCAAACATTTTTGAAGTCCTTATTACAATTTTGAGTAGCTATTATGTCCATTTTAATTTGTTCTTCCCGATTCTGGCACCATTTTAACTTAGATTTAAATCGACGTCTGCTCTCACATATTCGATCATACACATTGCCCCCTTTAGGTTTGCCACATTGTAACCAATTATCAAATTGCATCCTGGACTCCCTATGAGCATCTTTTACATATTTATTCCATCCGACTACAGTTTTCTTTTTGCCAGTAATGGCACTACTTTCATATGTCATAATTGCGGCCTCGCTTAAAGTATTTACTATATCCTCATACATATTATCTAAAGTCTCTTTGTGATCTACACATGTACACATACGATCACAATAATGGCAAAACTCTACCAGTAAATGCATATCTCTAAATTTCGAATTACAATATTTTTTATATTTGAGTATTTGATGTGGCTTTCTGTTACCCCATATTATTTTACTATTCTTAACAATATTTTGAGACATTTTAGACCTCACAATCGCTAGGTCATAAGAAATACTTAAAGGGAAATGATCCGACCAATAGATATTGTGTAAAATTTCAACACTGCGCAAGGTTTGGTAAGCGGCAGTAGTAGTCACACAGTATTCGAGCCATCTTCTACTACCGTGTGCATCACTTACATATGTAAAAGAGTCAGAGTACACACCGAGTTTCTCCATATCAGCGCACTGCCAACACTGATCCGTACAAAACTTTAATAATTCATCACCAAATAGCTCACCTGGGTGAGCATTGAAATCACCAACAGTGTAAATTGTTTCTATCGTACAACTCAATGATAGCACTAATTCTACCTAAACACTCCGTGACCTCAATTAGGTTTTCATTTTTATCCACTGGCATATAAATACTGAAAACCAATATGGATCGGTCACCACTAACGGCCTTTATTGCACATACCCTAGGATTTTCACAGTCGATCACTGTCACTGAAGTAAACGCCACCTTACGACACAAGATCGCAACACTCCCATACGGCCAGCCGCGAAGCAAACCAGCAGACGTATTAACTGCCGTCGTGCCGGTGCCCACGAACTCATCGCTAATAATATTCAAAAAAGGAAGATCATCACACAGCAACCACGTCTCTTGCAGCGCTACAATATCAGCTGACTGACGCAGTGACCTCACACATGCCTCATAACGCTTAATATTCTTGCAGTTATAAGTTATTAATTTGAAATTATTATCAATTATATTCTTTAAACAGTATAAACATAAAAACCTATTTTTCTTTCTTATTCCTTAAATAAACGAATCTTCTGAAAGAGATTCCATCTGGCCACAAATTATCATTCAAAAAAGTGTTGACCCTATGCTTAGACATCAATAATTTGTAAATGTTGTATTTATCCTGTTTCATATCAATCTTTTTTAAGCTTACAATTTCATTAGTTTTTTCTCGTATATAATTAATAATGTCCGTTTCGGCGGAGTCTTTATGGACATTAGAGATAAACAAAGAAACTTTTATATCCGCAGCTTTAAACTTTTCAGTGGACTGAACACTTGCTTTCCCTTTCTGCCCTATAAAACGAATTCTATATCTTTTCCTCTGTACTATAATCCAGTCTTCCGCTGGTCAACATATTTTCCATTCTCCTTCATTACGAACCGTTTCTGCCGTACTAGGTTTGTTTATATTCGGTAATGCGCATTCCTTTGCATTAGCTCCAACTACCGTACTCACTGGTGGCGATTTCAGCGGCGGCGGAGGCGAAACTCGTGTAGGTTTAGCGTCTCGAGACGCTATATTAGACAGCACCGGCACCCTCGTCACAGCCTCAGTGTTCGAGTGAGTTTGTATCGTAGGGGCGCTGGGTCTGTTGTTACTGCATTCATATTGTTCATTATACGATAGCGCAGTCAGTCCGCTATCCAACAGCTACCCTCCAATTTTTTTTTGCTAACCCTTACATTCAAGAGATTTGTCGGGGCACAAATTTGTTTCTTTAATTCTTGTACACGATTATTTACTTCTTCTGTAGTAACATAGGATTCTTTTATGTAAGACATTTCCGCTTTTAATATTTGTATATCCTTGACCAATTTTATCACATCTATATGATCGTAGCTAACAAGGGGTAATTTATTCAAGTGCCTAGCAACAAATATAGGAAATGATTCTGGATCATTGCCCTTAAAAATGCAATCATATCTTCTATATCTCGAACATGTTTTCCGGAGCCCTTTCTCTCACGTCGACTCGTTGATGACGATGTCACGAAATAAAATTACAACATATATACTCAAATTTTCTCGTGTCGTAAACAGTGAACTTGTTTTAATTTAGGGTTACACTAAAGAAATACTGTTTAAGCTCACACAAAAGAAATAGTGTTTAGTTTTACGTATAATAAGGACATTTGCAAATGGCTCTTGCTTTTAACATGAATATGTCCTTAGAGAAAATTATTTTACGAAGTATATTTAAGTTTTTTTTCTATTTATCAAATAAAAAACAACCAAAAACAAGATTTTTTTTCGATTCAGACTATAGTAGTAGTCGTATAAGTATTTCTCCACCCGCTTACTGAATACTGCCTTGTGGTTTTAAAGGTGCTGGGGAGCCATTTTAATCTAGCCGGGCTATCTTCAGGATAGCTTCGAATAGGACTTGCTGTTGGATCTTTACTCACACTGAGTGCAGCTTTAAAAACCATGCGTACATCTGTGGGTAGAAGCTTTAAATCTAATTTTATATTTTATATCTATGCCTTTATCGTCAATTATCGTGTGCACAGCGAAACGAGTGGGTATCAGTTAGTTTATAATGCCATCAAAAACATAACCTGTAAAAAAAAAAACAAGTCTCGCAACTCAGTTCTTCTACCGTAAACAGTTGTGAGATCCATGTAATACCAAGACGGTTAATTTATTCAGTCCCTACTTAAGGGTCCTTCTTTATTAAGTTATTACGTAATAAGGTAACCTAACAACATTTTATAGTGACCACATCAATGTTAAAAATCTTTTGTGTTTCAAATAAATAGATTGATTTGGGCATCGCAAGAAAACACAATGTATCATCTCACAAGTAATATATATTATTATATTAAATTAGATTGCTTAGTGCGATTGCCAAGTCAATTTACATATTTAAAACATATAAGATTATGATTTCTTATATTTATGCGAACACTACACATTGAAATAATACTAGTTTTTACGGAATTTATCGCGTATATTTAACTTTTTTAAATACCCGACGTTTCGAGAGCTTTACAGCACCCATGGTCACGGGAAGGACTGAGATGTTCAACGTCCAGATGTCATAGTTAACCGCGGTTACCATAGATTAAAATTTAACTTTTGTTCCGATCTACACAGTACGAACTTATGGTATCATGAAGTCTTGCAGTTGTATGCTTGGGTTGGGATTTAATTTTATTTATTATAGGATCCCAAGCAGATGGTAGCACCCAGCCATCTTCTCTATTGAAATTGGGATGTTTTTGATTTCAATAGCCTCGCGAATCATCCCTGGAAGGAATCGGTGTTCTTTAGCGAGGATTTGTGGTCTATCAAATCTGACGTAGTGACGGGGGCGATCCTGTACATGTTCACAGACTGCAGATTTCAGATTCTTCACATCAGCTATATGTTCTTTGACGCGGGTTTTAATTGATATAGAAATAGAAACTTTTTTATTCAATGTAGATTATAAAAATACTTATTGAAAGTCACTTTTTTAATTTACCACTGGTTCGCAAAAGAAACCTCTGTCCTGGGAAGAACCAGCAAGAAACCCAGCGGGACTATTTTTTTTTAATAATAGCTTACAATCATGTTTACAATCAACAACACAAGACAAATTAGAAATAGCTTGGTAGCGATCACCCTTCCCAGGGGTTATTATCATCTATAAATTCCTTAATATTATAATAACCCTTTTTATACAAACTTAGTTAAATAATATTTTTGAACTTTGTGTATGACAAATTTTGTATATTTTCTGGGATTTTGTTGTAAAAGCGTATACATCGTCCCAAGAATGAATTACTGACTCGGTGGAGTCGAGTAACTGGTACTACCAGCTTGTGTCTGCTCCTAGTATTTACAGAATGAATATCACTTATTTTCGCAAAACTGCTTTTATTTTTGTGTACGTACATTACATTTTCATAAATGTATTGAGAGGCCAGAGTTAATATATTAATTTCCTTAAATTTTTGTCTCAGTGACTCTTTTGGTTTTAAATTATATATTGCTCTAATGGCCCTCTTCTGTAAAATAAATATAATTTCAGTGTCAGTCGCGTGTCCCCATAGCAAAATACCATACGACATAATGCTATGGAAATAACTAAAGTAAACTAATCTAGCCGTTTCAACACTGGTAAGAGTTCTAATCTTTTTTACAGCATATACTGCAGAACTAAGTCTGCTAGCTAGTTTTGATATATGGGGGAGCCATTGAAGCTTTGCGTCCAGTGTGTTTCCAAGAAAAATTGTGGTATCAACAAGACTCAGTTCCTCCCCATTTAAAATTAAATTAGTATTGACATGTTTAACATTAGGAGTTAAGAATTTCATACATTTAGTTTTAGTTCCATTCAAATGCAAATTATTAACATTAAACCAATTGACTAACTTAGCTATAGCATTATTTACTTCGTCGTAATTTAATAACTGTCGTTTAAATTTGAAAATTAATGAAGTATCATCAGCAAATAATACTATATCATGGTTATCCCCTACTATGTAAGGTAAGTCATTAATATATACAAGAAACAGAAAAGGGCCGAGAATTGAGCCCTGAGGCACGCCCATTTGTACAATGGACCCGGAAGAACTCATACTATTAATAACAACTTTTTGTGTTCTGTCACTTAAATATGAAATAATTAATTTAAGAGCATCATTTCTTACACCGTAGTGTTGAAGTTTCCTGATTAATGTTTCATGGTGAACACAATCGAAGGCTTTGGATAGGTCACAGAACACACCCAAAGCATCCTGTGAATTCTCCCATGCATTAAATATATATTTAATCAGCTCAACACCAGCATCAGTTGTCGAGCGACCCCTTGTGAAACCAAATTGATTTTTATGAAGTAATTTATTTACATTAAAAAAATTAACAATTGATCAAGAATAATTTTTTCAAAAATTTTACTAAGTGTTGGCAGTACAGAAATAGGTCTAAAATTAGCGGGGTCCAATGTACTACCAGATTTAAATAAAGGTATTACTTTACTATGCTTCATTAAATCAGGAAACACACCAGATTTGATACTACTATTAAAAATAATAGATAGTTGAGGTGCGATTGTATCTATTATAGACGCAATAACTTCAACAGAAATCCCCCACAGATCGACGGTTCTCTTAATATCAATAGTCTTAAAATATTTTACAATATCTTTTGATGAAATTTTATGAAATGTAAAATTCTTTGTACACACATTTACATTTTGTTTAAGTAATGATTCGGCGACGGTAGGAGAAGAATTCAGTGACTTAGTGGTTAAGATCGGAATATCAGTAAAATATTTCTCAAAAACCATTGCAACGTCCTGATCTGATTTAGTTAATTTATTGTTAAAACTTAACTGGTAGTTTGAATTGCGAGAGTTGACCTTACCAGTTTCACTATTAATTATACTCCATGTCATTTTAATTTTATTAGAAGCAGTCTTTATTTTGTTGCTTAAATACAATGACTTGGCTAAGGAGCACACTCTTTTAAATATTTTGGAATATTTTTTTACATATTCCCTAAATTCAACGCTAGGATTATATGACCTTTCATTGTAAAGTTCATATAACCTTTGTCTACTCTTATGGACTCCTACTGTCGCCCATTCATTAAATGCTTTACGATTATTCAAGGAGAATGTTTTAGAAGTAAAAGTGTTATTAAATTCATTGCAAATGAGCTTAAATAATGTTGCATACAAAAAATTTGGATTATTTTGGTATGAAAGTAATGGAAGTTTTTTTACTATGTTACTTCTAAACTTCTCCAAGCGATGTGCATTTACTGGAACAAACACTACTTTTTTATCTACTTGCTTTTTGTGAACATAAGGTAATGAAACAAATTGTCCACAGTGATCAGAGCTCAATTTTTGAATTTTACATTTATTGGACGGCTTAACATTTGTAAAAATGTTATCTATACATGTCGCACTAGATTCAGCAATACGTGTTGGCTCCAAAAATAAATTAAAAAGACCATAAGATTTAAACAATGATCTAAATTTAATATTAGTGGAGGAAGCTTCTAGGAGATTGATATTAAAGTCTCCACATATTACAACAGATTTATTCTGTTTATTAAGCTTAGCGAAAACTTCCTCCATAATTTTTTCAAAAGTATCATATAACGAACATGGGGGTCTGTAAACGCTCACAACAATGAGGTGCTCAAACTCAACACATGCCATTTCTACAGTTCGCTCAACAGAGAGGCTCACAATATCTTTACGTTCTTTATATGATAATAATTTACTAGCTAATATTAAGGAGCCACCTCTTAAAATCGTTTCTCTATTGAAAGAACTGAGCACCTGGTGATTACTAAAGTTAAACATTAAATTATGAGCTTTTAACCAATGTTCAGTAATACATAAAATATGAATATTGTTGCTATTTAAAAACAATTCAATTTCTAGCTCTTTGCCTATCATGCCTTGTATATTCTGATGCACCAGGTGTAAACAATTTTTATTATCATTTTCTGCAGTTATACAATTGCAACTATTAAGGATTTGTAAGCTACATTCTAAACTATTTAAATTATTATAACTGCTAGTGATTACCTCTATTGTCTCATTTTCTAATTTAAATTACTTGGAACGGATTCCAAATTACATGTCAAATCATTATGCTGCTCAATAGGAGCAGATGTCTGGGTAGCCAAGTCCTTGGCTGAGTTAATATATAAATAATAAGATAGCACATTTGCTATCTGTCTTAAATTATATTTGGATAGGTAGTACCTATCTGTAGTCAAAAAAATTTTAATTAAATTATTAATATCTATTAAATTAATTCTATTGGTATAATTGTTACAATTAAATGTCAAATTTAAATTATTATTACATGATAAATTATTCATTAATAAATTTAAATCATATCTTATTTTATTCTCCTGTAGCCAACCCTGTATGTAAGGCAATGTAAACAAGATAATTTTATGTACATTTAAAGTATTGAGGTTATCAATATATTTTAATAATTGATTTTTGCTTACATTGCCTCTTTTCCCAACAAAAATTATTAATATGCTATTAGGAGAAAACTTACTGGTTAAAACTTTATTCATTATATGACTAAAGGATGCTCCAGGCATACAATAATTAGTAATCAATTGTCCTTTTAAATGGTTATTTAACATCATGCCCAAATTTTTACCTATGTCATCACAATACATAATAACTTTATGTTTTTTAATATTTAAACTACTTTTTAAGTTTTTATTCTGTGTTATGGCACCGTCATAGAGTGTTGGTGAAAATAAGGAGTCATTGCTATTTACACATATTGTCCCCGATGAACATGGTATGGAGCATTGATTCTCACTCTGATGTTTTATTAAGGAGTCAAAGCGCTCCTCATTGTATTTACATGACTTTACCAGATCATTCATGGCCAATATGTGTTCTTTTATCTCAACCTGAGCCGATGCATATTTATTTGAGATAATTTGTAAGGAGTTTTTAAGCGACAAAACTTCTGAATTGAGACACTCTATTTCAGTTTCATAACAGTTTTTCATATTTTCCACTTCAATTGCATATAATTTAAGTTTATTAATTAATACATGCTTTTCCTTACATATATTTATATAATTTTTGTATTAATTTTTGTTTTAATTAACTTTTGTACTTTCCTAACATATTTATTAATTTTTATGTATTTCTTTAATTTTCTTCTACTGCATGTAATCCTTTCTGCTGTTCTAGATGTGACAAAATCATCACCAGTCAAATCGATTGTTGTGGAGGAATGCAATGTTTTTGAAGATTTACATTCTATGAGCTCATTGAACAGACTTTGAGTTTGGGACACTTTCAATTCATCTAAGTATTGTTTTAATTGCAAAATCTGCTCATTAGCCTCACTTATGAACTGCAACTGCAATGCAGCAATTAATCTGAGGGATTCCTCATATTCTTTGCTGCATCGGTCAAACTCATCGACTGTTTCCTGAAGCTGATCCCTTTCTTTTAAAACATTTGTGTAGTCTTTATGCAACTTAACCATATCACTTTTTAGTTGACTATTTTTGGCAATTATATTTATTATTTCCTTTTCGTTGTCATCCCTTTCTTTAAGCAACAGCTCACACTGCTCTTTTGACGCCTTAAGTTCTAGAAGCGCCATTTGAAGTTGGTTCTCCATTTGGCGCGTTTTGGCGTTGCGTGTATTCATTTTACTATTATGTGTAAATAGCAAAAGAAAACAAAGAAAGAAAACCGAAGAAACAGAGTAAGTTAATATCTAGATCTATGGGTCTACTTATAGATCTCAAATTAACTTATCAGGTAAATAATTCAAATTGAAATCCGAAACTGCACTAATTTAAAAGGTAAATCTTAAAATATTAAAGGGATAACAAGAAAATTACAATAACTTATAGAAAGTTCAAACGATCTTTTAGTTTGTCCTATGTAGGAGAGACCACATTCACAATCAAGCTTGTACACTCCTGCATCTTGCAGAGGGACGTTACACTTGACTGATGGTAAAAACTGACCAATCTTCTTCGGCGGCTTGAAGTATGTTTTGATGGAAGCGCGCTTCAAGATGTAGCCAATCTTATCAGTGACTCCTCTAACATATGGCAGTACAGCAGGTACACGCTCGACTGTGGCCGGCTTCACTCGTTCTCTGTGACGTAGGCGCGGGACCCGAAGCCTTTTATCATGCAAAACTTGCTTGACGTCTTGAAGCTCGGCAGCCAGGTGTTTACTGTCACAGATCCCTCGTGCTCTTTGAAACAAAGATTTACCCACGGTAGCTAACTGTGAAGGATGGTGGTGAGAATCACCGTTTAAATATCTATCTGTATGAGTCTTTTTTCTATACACAGTATGGCTCAAGGTGTTATCAGGATTCCGAATTACTAACACATCCAGAAAAGCTAAGGAATTGTTTGCCTCTAACTCCATTGTGAACTGAATTTTAGAATTTATAGAGTTAAGATGGTCTAAAATTGCAGTTACTTTATCTAAAGGTAAAGTAACTGTAAAAAAAAAAACAAGTCTCGCAAAGCGTTTTTCTACCGTAAAAAGTTGTGAGATCCACGTAATACCAAGTCGGTTAATTTATTCAGTCCCTACTTAAGGTTCCTTCTGTTTTAAGTTATTACGTAAGTAGCTAACCTAATAACATTTTATAGTGACCATATCAATGTTAAAAATCTTATGTGTTGAAATAATACTAGTTTTTACGGAATTTATCGCGTATATTCAACTTTTTTAAATACCCGACGTTTCGAGAGCTTTACAGCACCCATGGTCACGGGAAGGACTGAGATGTTCAACGTCCAGATGTCATAGTTAACCGCGGTTACCATAGATTAAAATTTAACTTTTGTTCCGATCTACACAGTACGAACTTATGGTATCATGAAGTCTTGCAGTTGTATGCTTGGGTTGGGATTTAATTTTATTTATTATAGGATCCCAAGCAGATGGTAGCACCCAGCCATCTTCTCTATTGAAATTAGGATGTTTTTGATTTCAATAGCCTCGCGAATCATCCCTGGAAGGAATCGGTGTTCTTTAGCGAGGATTTGTGGTCTATCAAATCTGATGTAGTGACGGGGGCGATCCTGTACATGTTCACAGACTGCAGACTTCCCGGAGCGTCGATTATTCACATCAGCTATATGTTCTTTGACGCGGGATTTTATTGATCTTTTAATTTGTCCTATGTAGGAGAGATCACATTCACAATCAAGCTTGTACTTTGCGAGACTTGTTGTTTTTACAGATTATGTTTTTGATGGCATCTCATTTATTTTTGTAGATAAGATAGTCCTACTTTTTTCCTTTCCGGTACCTCCTACTTCTTGAATACCAACAACGTATCTATCTACACCTATTACAAATATACAAGTACACTGATTCATTCACTGCATAGGTAACTTTGTAATTCTATATTTTTATATGGGATTACAAAGTTATTTATGCAGTTAGTGTATCTAGACAACTGGACCGAAACAAAAATATATTTTATTTTGTCTTGTATGTTGATTTATACACTAAACACTAATTGCATTCTAAATTTGAAGCTTCTATATCTGTTAGAAGTTCCTTAGAGTTTTGATGATCAGTGAGTGACAAATTAAGAAAGTTTGACTAGTTATACTTCTAAAACTACTAGTTCAAATTGTTTGAAATATATCATAGTTATACAATGTATACTCGGTAACTGTAAATTCAGGCTTCTAGTTTTATCCACTACGAAGTTATAGGGGGTCGAAAATTGCCTGCATTGCTTCGAGAATAGTATGGTACGGCCGTGCCGCATTTTGCTCGACTTAGATATATTTGAAAAACATTTAACAATACATCATACGTCGTGACGCCTTGTTACCTTATTTTAGTAAAAGAGTAAACTTAGTTCGGTCCCAATACCACTGAAATTATGAACAAAGTTATATGCCCAAATATGTCACGATGTTTCACCGTTGAGCACGTTGTCTCAACGGTGAAACATCGTGACGAGCTTGAGACTTACTAGGTCTGAGATATAAGGCAGGTCCAGGCAGAAAAGGGGTCCCAACACCTACTTAATTAATGATTTTAATGACAACTCACTCGTTAAAGTCTGTTACCTAAAGTAAAAGTGATTGCGAAATCAACATAAAGAATAAATTACAGCTATTGTTCGTTGAGCGTAACTACAGAGTGATTCATTTGAATGCAAAAGGCTGAAGCGACGCTTTCCGTTTGCGTTGAGGAAATTGGTAGCAACCTACAACTCGTTGTTGTTTCTATAGGCTCTATAAATTTATCGGTTTTTAAAAAAATCTGTATCTAGTCTTCAACAATATGAATATTGAAGCGATGAACGTCGTTATGTCAAACTTCCATCCTATAAAACCTTTCTCTACGGGCAGATTAGCAGACGCAGTTTTGCACACATTTATCGCAAATGGAGAGTCACTGAGCGTCACTGTCGATTTGACACATTCTGACTTCTCACAATACAGTGAAGTGTTTCTGTCCTGCATGGTGCACTCACGCGTGCACACAACATAATATGAAAAATATCAACCGCAGAACAATGCTGAGTCTAGCCTATGTGTTGCTACAATAATTTTGTTTTAAAATAAACAAGTAATGCTTATATGTACTAATTCGTAGCACCTAGTAAAGTTCTTTCGCTATTTCTTTCTTTTTTTATGATTTCAAAATATTCTCTCTAACTCTCAGGCAAAATTTGATAATTAATAAGTAATAATCTATACATATAAATACAGTTGAAACGTCTGACTGTAATATCTAATTAACTGCCTTTTATCAAGCTCAAGAGGTTATTTGATTTTTAAGACATGAATAACCACCACATGTAAAAAACGTCTGTCTGGACTAGTGGCGGTAATCGGTTCAGATTGCAATGAAACAACACGAACAGATAGAGAGGAATGCAAGGAGTGATCTAGGATATTCAAACCTGTGGAAGCCGGGCGGGTCTCTGGTATTCAGTAAAATGATTTCAAATGAAATTATGAGTACAAAGGAAAAATTTGAATAATTTCGCGAAAGTATCGCCACGACCGACCGGAGCGATTAAGCTTTCATAACGGGTTACGGCTTTCGAAATACCTTTTTTATTGAACTGGGGATTACGTGAAATTTAATGACATCTTTTTTCATGGTTAAGGCATTATTAAATAATTATATTTGAAACACAATACAATATTCATATGCCTAATAAAGTTCAGTTATAACATATAAGCGACATATAAGCGACAGTAGCCTAATGGCAGGGTGCGGACCGCGAACTCAAAAAGGTCGTGGGTTCGAATCCGCCATTCGACTACTGGCGTGAACCACTCGTAACACAAGCAATTTAAGGTTACCACGAGTGGTTAAGGGGAATATTAATAATGTTTACAGCATTGTTAATATTCTTTAAAAAAAACAATATTTTTTTTAAATTGCGTAATAGTGGAAGCCGATCCTTATTTTTAGTTTAATGGTTTACTAACATAAGCCATGTAGTGCACTTGTAAGATTATCCACCACCTCATACCATATCGTGGATGTCGAAGAGACAATACAACAGAAGGAAACTTAAACTGGCGATGGGCAATAGCATTTTTCTGGTAATATCTCGAAATAAAAAAGCTGAGGCTGTCAACCCGCCTGCGAAGCGTGGTAACTTTTATTAAATATATATAATAATTCTCCCTATGAGGAAATCTATTAGGAAGCCCTATAGTGAGCAGCGAACTTTTATAGGCTGTATTGGATTTAGTTATTTGCACAAAAATGGTTAAATAAATTAACTCGAGAAATGTGTGTCACATAAAGTACCTGACCACGATTATGAGTTGAAACTTGACTTGCATTAATGAGTAGGTACGGAACTAAAGAGATTTTGAATAGAATTGTTACTTGAAATAAAAAGTGGATGCTTTAGAATAAACGCGGCTCACCTATGAAAAAGTGATTTTTTTAGCGGAGCAAGACGGAGAGACAAACGGGCATACATCTCACCTAATGGTACGTGATTACCGCCGCCCATGAAAAACTGCAACACCAGAGGAATCGCAGATGCGTTGCTGGCCTTTTAAAGCGGAGTAGGCTCTTTTCTTGATGTTCCATGAGTCGTATCGGTTCGGGAAAATCTCTAGTGGTAGTCAATTCCAAAAAGAAGTCGCGCGAGGAAGAAAATTTCTTTTAAAACGCACAGTTGTGCACCTCCAATCTTTCAGATCGTATGGATGGTATCGCGAGTTCAGTCGCGTATGCTGTGGTGAAATTGTGCGGCTGGAATTAGACCGAACAATTCCTCAGAGCACTCTCCGTGATAAATCCGAGTGGTAATTAAAAATTTTTCATGGCTCACTATAGTTTCAATACTTACTAATAGTTAAATAGTTTTTTGACGTAGTTGAGCTATTCTATAGCCATACGTATATATTTGTAGTATATATATATTCTCATTTCTCTTTTATTAAATATAAAACGAAATTGGATAAATCAATGTTTAAACGCTACAATCTTGTTCATCGGCACCGAAAAGGTAATAATGTAAATATTCCGCCGCATTTAAATTGTAAATATCCCTTTTGTAAACCAAAAACCGTTAATTGAGATGGATGGAGCCTCATCAGCTTTTTACATTTTAATGAATTTACGTCAAATGACCTATATTTACAACCCTTTTTTTCTTTTTAATTTACCTTGTTTTGTATTTGATTAATTGTACTTCGTCGTCATTAATTGAATACTAATTGCACATTTTTTTCTTTACTTAAAAAAATAGGACCGGCCTCTCCGGCAAACTTGATGTCGGACACCTACCCACTAAACCTTTATAATCTCAGCATCGATGAGAATAAAAGCGCAGCACTCACACTGTTGTCATCCTCTATTTATCGTCGGCTGAACTGAGTACGTAATACGAACCCCGAACCCTCGATATTATTTGAGTCATCGTCGTTCTGAAGAATGATTGACAACAGTTGTCTAGTATATGGGTACTACTAAGTACACAACTAAGTACACAAGCTCTGCTTAGCTTGGGACTAGACGGCGTTGTGTGATAGTTGTGGAATATTATTATTATTATTTTACTGACTTAAGAACCATTTTTATAATAAAATAGAAATGAAAGAACGTAATGCCCATGGACACTTGCAAAAATGTCAAATAAAGAAGCCTACAGAGGCCTTTTCACCAGAGATGACTTACCTCATAAAAATAAAAGTGGATGCCTCACTACCTGTAATTAAACTGGTTCTCAATGCCCTTCAGATTGGAACAAAACAGTACGATGCGTCATGGAGATAAAAATAGGTAAGGGGATAGTACCAATCCATAAAAAACATCTAGTACAACAATCTTTTATAGCTCCTCTACACGATGGGCCAGCGCTGGCCGAGCGAGATGGCTATGCGATGGTTGAAACGCAACACGATGACGATTGGCGACATTCAGTTGTAATCGAAACGTTTTTCGACATGTACGTGGATGAATAAGCCGCTGCGGCAGTATATCTACAACAAGTATACCGTTATTTCTTAATATGCATAAGAATAGAGTTATCAAAAAGAAATGGCGTAGAAGAAGATTGTGGATATTATCTATCAATCGCAATAGAAATAAATATGTCCTAAGTCAATTTAGTTTTCTTTAAAGAAAAGTAACTATAATTAATAATTTAATAAATAATTATTGCCCAATCGAGTAGAGGGGCTTTTAGGTGTGTATGAATGCAAACAAGCTACATTCCAAAATAATAATAATGTCCTCCAGACCGAATTTCGGTCACGGCGGCCTGCCATAACGAAGGTTAGCCATCGGCACAGGACAAAATTTTAGTGCATAAATGTATGCGCAAACCCAAGTGTACTCTATATTCCCTCACTCTCATAATTCGATGGGACGGTAAACCGACACGACTGGAGAGAGATCAGGTGCAGGACCAACGGCTTCACCTGCTTTCCACTACTGAGAATTTCTTGGCGAAAAACTCAATAATTTACTTTTTTAGTCTGACCCGGTATTTGAACCCAGTACCTCATGATCGGCAGTCGTACTACTACAACTACTAGACTAACGAGGCAATCAAAATTTTTTTTGCAAACCACAAATAATCACAAGCTAACAAAGCAACAGGCGTTTCTTGCTGAAGGTTATATATGATACGCACCGAGAAGATGTAAATCTATTTAGATTTAATGTTTCTTGCGTACTCGTATAAGTTTGAAACTAGCTTGTTTGAACTATGTAAAATACTTTATTTACTAGAATATTAATTTATTAGCGAGAGAATATCAATTTTGTCCACTCGAACCTAATTAATTCGCATGATTGATCATAGTTCCATTTTTATGGCAATATTTCGTTTTATATTTTTTTCAATCAACCGTCCTAAAGTTAATTCAATAGAGTTTTATAAATTTTAATTTTCATTTAAAACAAAATGTATCAAATACGTGAAATACGGTATTTATTGGAAAGTTTTTCATAGTGAGAGAATATCAATTTTTCTACTGGAATTCAATTTATTCACATAATTGAGCATAGTGCTTTTTGTGGGCAATGTTTCGGTTTATATTTTTTTGCAATCAACCACGATAAAGTTAATTCAATAGTGTTTTATAAATTTTAATTTTCTTTCCAAACAAAATATATCAAATACGTGAAATACGGTATTTATTGGAAAGTTTTTCATAGTGAGCGACTATCAATTTTTCCACTCGAATTCAATTTATTCACATAATTGAGCATAGTTCTATTTTCTGAGCAATGTTTCGGTTTATATTTTTTTTGCAATCAACCGCGACAAAGTTAAATTTTCATTTCAATCGAAATATAGGACACATCAACAGAATTTATGGATATTTTATATTTCATCAAATATCTAAAAATCTATGAAGAATTTTCTGATAAAGTAAATGAGAGAATTGTGGTGTTTTAAGGTTATTATTTAAAAATTAAAAACGTTTAGTAACCTTTGCGTTTTAAGTGAAAATGTATTTTTTTATTACCGTTGAAAACTAGTATGATGAAAAAATTTCATTCCTTCTTATAAAACTATTGATTTTGATTAAAATTGAAAATATCTTATAAAATCTAATTATTAATAATCAGTGTTGCCACCTCTTACATAAACATCCATTGGTAAATGTCTTGCTGCGGTATGAAGTCCAATGTTATTTGCGAGTGCCTAGTCTATGTACACTATAGCGTAAAAACGCGAAAAATTCAGGGATTTTACTAAAAGTACAAGTAGATACCAAATTAAACTAAATAACACACTAAAAATAATATTGTGATCCCAAGTTTTTGATGGTTTCACAAGATGGCACCCTTCCAGTCATAAAATATTTGTCAAATGTCATTTCTGATAACTGACTTAAGTGATTAAATAATAATGATTTCTTAAATTTACGCGAACACTACACATTGAATAAAACTATTATTTACGGATTTTATCGCGTTTAATTACTTTAATTTGTTTTTATTATTATCCCGACGTTTCGGGTGCTTTACAGCGCCCATGGTCACGGGGGGGGACTGAGATGTTTGACGTCCCAATGTCATAGTTAGTCCGGCTACCTTCAGTTTTTTAATATTAATTTTTGGTCCGATTTACGCAAAACGAGCTTATAGTATCATGAAGTCTTGCAGTGGTATGCTTGGGTTTGGGTTTAATTTTGTTAATTATAGGATCCCAAGCAGATGGTAGCACCCAACCATCTTCTCTATTGAAATTTGGATGTTTTTTAATTTCAATAGCCTCGCGTATCATCCTTGGTAGGAATCGGTGTTCTTTTGCGAGAATTTGTGGTTTATCAAATCTAATGTAATGGTGAGGACGATCTTGAACATGTTCGCAGACTGCAGACTTCCCGGAGCGTCGGTGCTTCACATCAGCTATATGTTCCTTCACGCGGGTTTTTATAGACCTCTTTGTTTGACCTATGTAAGAGAGACCACATTCACAATCTAGCTTGTACACACCTGCATCTTGTAGAGGAATATTACATTTGATGGATGGTAAAAATTGACTAATCTTCTTCAGCGGCTTGTAGTATGTCTTAATGGACGCTCGCTTCAAGATGTAGCCAATCTTGTCCGTGACTCCTCTAACATATGGTAGTAGAGCAGGCGCGCGCTCGACTGTGGCCGGCTTCACTCGTTCACTGTGACGTAGGCGCGGGACCCGAAGCTTGTTGTCTTGCAATACTTGCTTGACGTGCTGAAGCTCCGCGGCCAGATGTTTTCTGTCACAGATCCCTCGTGCTCTCTGAAACAAAGATTTACCCACGGTAGCTAACTGTGAAGGATGATGGTGAGATTCACCATTTAGATATCGGTTGGTATGGGTCTTTTTCCTATACACACTGTGTATATGGTATGGGTGGTATGGTTCTTTTTCCTATACACACTGTGTATAGGAAAAAGACCCATACCAACCGATATCTAAATGGTGAATCTCACCATCATCCTTCACAGTTAGCTACCGTGGGTAAATCTTTGTTTCAGAGAGCACGAGGGATCTGTGACAGAAAACATCTGGCCGCGGAGCTTCAGCACGTCAAGCAAGTATTGCAAGACAACAAGCTTCGGGTCCCGCGCCTACGTCACAGTGAACGAGTGAAGCCGGCCACAGTCGAGCGCGCGCCTGCTCTACTACCATATGTTAGAGGAGTCACGGACAAGATTGGCTACATCTTGAAGCGAGCGTCCATTAAGACATACTACAAGCCGCTGAAGAAGATTAGTCAATTTTTACCATCCATCAAATGTAATATTCCTCTACAAGATGCAGGTATGTACAAGCTAGATTGTGAATGTGGTCTCTCTTACATAGGTCAAACAAAGAGGTCTATAAAAACCCGCGTGAAGGAACATATAGCTGATGTGAAGCACCGACGCTCCGGGAAGTCTGCAGTCTGCGAACATGTTCAAGATCGTCCCCACCATTACATTAGATTTGATAAACCACAAATTCTCGCAAAAGAACACCGATTCCTACCAAGGATGATACGCGAGGCTATTGAAATTAAAAATCATCCAAATTTCAATAGAGAAGATGGTTGGGTGCTACCATCTGCTTGGGATCCTATAATTAACAAAATTAAACCCAAACCCAAGCATACCACAGCAAGACTTCATGATACTATAAGCTCGTTTTGCGTAAATCGGACCAAAAATTAATATTAAAAAACTGAAGGTAGCCGGACTAACTATGACATTGGGACGTCAAACATCTCAGTCCCCCCCCGTGACCATGGGCGCTGTAAAGCACCCGAAACGTCGGGATAATAATAAAAACAAATTAAAGTAATTAAACGCGATATAATCCGTAAATAATAGTTTTATTCAATGATTAAATAATGCAGGTAGCGTGATATTTTTATTTATTCCGTGCTTGGTCGTGAAGTTGTGAACTCATGAATGCATTTATTGTGATTCTGGTGGATTTCTTTTGCGATTTAGTTTTGGTTTAGTGATAAAGATAACAAATGATTTCAGAATTCAAATAGCCATCAATAAATGGATTAATAACCTCATGACAGTTTATTTCGTATAGTGAGTGTAGAGAACCGGAGACCCTTTTTACTGGATACGAGGCATTGCATCTTAGTCCTCACGGGTGACAACGCATCTGCATTTTGATTCGTAATCGAAGATAGATGTAGATGTCTATGGGCCACAGCAACCACTTACCATCAGGTGGACTGTGTGCTCGTTTGTCACCCTTTCCTGTAAAAAAAAAACTAAAGTCAAAACAAAAAATATTCGCCATTAATGTTACATTTTTTCGTGAGAATAAAATATTAATACCTGAAATAGGGGCAAATTAGTTAATTTGAATGATCAAAAGTGGTTTAATATTTTATTTTAATTTATTTCCTTACTAGTACAAAACGCCTACGCTTCATACAATTTTGGACCGAAAATATAATATAATTTTAGACTATCCTTTGGCGAATAATCTCTAAAAGCTTTTTGTTGTAATATATCCCGGCATACTCGATAGGATTTAAGTAAGGCGACTGTGCAGACTTAAATATCGTGGTCTCGGAGAGCGATCGACACCAATATATGACGGCACCAATATGGGAAGGAGCATTATCGTGCATGAGTGGAAATTTCTGACCTATTTCGATTTTCTGTGCTTTAAACGCATGTTCTTCGTTAATTTGGATAAAATATAAACCGGGACTCATCGGTAAACAGCATCAAAGGCCATTGTTCGTCATTACATAGTAAATGCTCCCAAGACCACGAAAGCTGCCGACCGCAATTGAGATCACGTCACAATGCCGGGAAACGTAGCGGTATTTCAGCATGGAAACCAACTTCATGCAACCTTCTTCGCACGGTTTGGTTGCTTAAGAGTAGCTGGTGGTACTAATGAAGCCTTTGTAATAGGTGCATCGCTGTGATATTGGGTTGTCCTCTGGCAGTCACTTGGAGAAATCGATCTTGTCTCTGTGAAGTAACACGACGTCTACACGTGTGCAGTTCATCAACATCCCCAGTACCGCGATAACGTGACCACAACCATGATATCACGTGTTGGCTGGTTTGTAGGGCCTCACCAACGGCGCGTTGAATAGCACCATTTTCTAACACGCCCACGAATCGTGACATTTCATCTTGACTCAAATGACAACGTGACATGACTCATAAAGCTCACACGACATGTTAAATTGAAAAACAAAAATAATCCAATCCCTTTTCAATTATTATTGTCAGTAGAACAATTTTAATTTTCACTGACGTAACGAATTACCCACAATTTTGCAGCCGTATGTTGTTTTTTCTTTTGTTTTTTTTAAAACTATTTTGAAATTTTGAAGAGAGATTATAATCACTTACTACTCTTTTGTTTGGATCTGAAAGGCATAGAGAACCAGTTTAATTACAGGTAGCAAGGCATACCATTTTCGTTTTTATGAGGTAAGTCATCTCTGCTGAGAAAGCCTCTCTGTAGGCTTCTTTGTTTGATGAATGACGATAAAGGACAATGAATCAAATCCAAAAGAAGATAAATTAAATAATAAAAAACAGTGTTGTTAATATACGTCATTCGACTTACATCCATTTAAAATATAAAAATATATTGTTGAGGCTGCGTCAATCTCAATTAACGGTTTTTTGTTTACAAAGGAATATTTACAATTTAAATGCGTCGGAATATTTACATTATTATCTTTTTAGTGCTGATGAACAAGATTGTAGCGTTTAAGCATTGATTTGTCCAATGTTGCTTTTTATTTAATAGAAAAGAAATGTTTTTAAAAGGATTACTTTTCTATCGAATTTAAATTTTTAGACATTTTCTGGCAAGTTTCATACTTTACGTTTTTGTTTGACCATTTTCCATGGGACTTCTGAATTCAAATGAATTACTAACAATTTTGCAGCCGTATGTTGTTTTCTTAAAACCATTTTGAAATTTTGAAAATATTTTAATCTCTATATATATATATATATATATATATATATATATATATATATATATATATATATATATATAATTAGGGGTACTATTATATCTCTTACGTACATACTCTCCTTACGTACTTGTAAATACTATTCTCCAAATCGATCTTTTCTATAGTAGGTATGATATAACGCCATCGCCATGCTAGGAAAGCCGATTTGTACCGTTCTGTTCGCGGAACTAGACCTCTCGCGCTGTTAATGCTGCTTCCGGTCACTGGTCTGAGTATTTCATGTGTGACATAAAATTGTGTTAAAATACTTTTTCTTCTTAAAAGTCCCTAAAAAGCCACAATTTGAGATAGGCCTCTCACATGTGCGAAGTATTATATTGGATTATACTGAGATGGTTTTAGTGCCAATATCAAAACCTATAACATTAATCTGATATTTCCTATAGTCAACTCTTACAACACCTACGGGACGAATTGGGGTGATGAGTTCTATTTTTTAACCGACTTAAAAAAAGGAAGAGTTTCTCAATTGAATTGTATTTTTTTATATGAGAGAAAGATCTAACGAGTAGTTTCTGAGTTAATTTTAATAATGTGTTTTTGATTGACTTCAACTACATTGATGATGTTCTCATTTAATAGCCGTTTATACAAATTTTTAATTTTACCACTTGTTAAACTGTTAAATTGATCAATATTATATAAATACTTTCAATTCATAAGATTTTAAATATATTAGATGCAAATTTTGATGCATGATACACGAATTGACGCTTAGTAAACTTGAAAATGTTCGACCTTATAACAGTCCATCATGGTAAAAAGTATGAATATTCTAAAGGCCTACAACTACTTAATTATTACATGAATGGCAATTTTTTTTTATAGAATAGGGTGACAAACGAGCACACAGTCCACCTGATGGTAAGTGGTTGCTGCGGCCCATAGACATCTACATCTATCTTCCATTGCAAATCAAAATGCAGATGCGTTGTCACCCATGAGGACTGAGATGGAATGCCTCATTTCCAGTAAAAAGGGTCTCCGGTTCTCTACACTCACCATACGAAATACAGCAGCATTAAGCTACTATTTCACGCTGGTATTCTGTGAGAGCGTGGTCCTTCCCCGGTCGAGCCGACCCATTCGTGCTACAACTATACTACTAATATAACTGCAGCATGGCTCTACCACGTAAAATTGATTTGGACATATCAACACGTAAATAATGTAAGAGCACAACGTGCTTGGATTTAAGGTGATTCTTCGGCAGCATTTATCATCATCATCATTACAGCCTTCAACAAGCCCACTACTGAACAGAGGCCTTACCCATGGAATGCTACAAGATATGATACTAAGCCACCTGCATCCATTGACTTCCTGCATACTCATTTTAAATGCAATAACATTTTGAAGGCAATTGTCATATTATGACATATTGATAGTTGTTTTTAAACAAATTTAACGAAAATACACGAGCTTGAGTTTTAAAATAGCACTGGATTGTTAATTTGTTGCCTTAAGTACGCCTTTCAAGTTTCAAAAATATTCTCGATTAGACTTTTAGTTAAATATACAAAGAAACGTCTTTTGAGACATCTAAAGAAAATCATTGAATGGGACGAATACGAAAGCTTTAGAAGGAATTAATTTCTTTATTTACATGGCCTTTTATTTAGATAATCTCCTTTTAGATATTTTAGATAAGGTACATTTTTTGTACTTTCGAAAAGGCGTTCTATTTGTAAATACGTTTATTGATTCTTTTCAAGTTTTTTTAATCAGTTAATACTTATTTAAACACCAAAGAAAATGCAAATGGTGTAAACATAAATAATTTTAAAAATGTTACCAACTAATAGTGAATTTTCAAAGAGAGAAAAAATAATGTCCTCCGGAATATAATAACTTCTTACCCTAAGAAGTGGAGACTTTATATGAGTACAAAATATAATATTGAATAACCATCAACATAGTTTTTTTTTTAATATTTTTATCCCTTAAATGTCAATCCCTTTTGTATACAAATCAGTTTTACTGTGGTAAAAGCCGTATCGAATAATTGATTTTTCAAAAACCGAGAGGTCATAAATTTTTGGTTCGAAATAGTACTCTTTTGGGTAATAAATTACTTTGTATTCACTACAGGAAGAAAAAAGTATTTTACAATTAATGCTATATTTTTTATCAGTTAGTAAAAGCAAATTTAATTATGGGATTGGTGGACCTATCCATGGGCCCACACTACATGTGACCGCCGGGAAGTGCTAAATAACAACAGCCAAACAAAGCTGAAAAAACAAACTCGGCTGCTCTCCGGCTGCTGTGATAGATGAGTATATTTTACTTCTCCCTAGTTTGCACCATGAGGCACAAAATAAGTGAAGTAGCTCCAAGTTCCCGAAGCCTTTTTAATTGGGCAGGGATGCGAAGAATATCCGGGAGCTTCTACGCCCACTTATATCCAAGAGCAGTTTTGAGAGATACTAAGAATGTTGTCAACGAAACGTACCGGTAAGGAACATACAATATTTATGAAGATTATAATGGAAGTGTAAAGAGATTTTGTTATGAAAGGATATTGGCAACGTTTGCTAACGAAGTATAAATAAGAATGATGACAGCCTTCTCACTGTTTCACTATGTTTGGCAAAATTTCTTGTTGTGATAAACACTTTTTCATCATAAAAAGATTCACATGTTTATATGGAAAAGTGGTGATGATAGAAGCATGATAGATTTCATAATTGTGATTGAAAGTAGGTCCAACGTAGGGACGGATCGTTACTTGGTCATATGCCGAATTAATGGTCTATTCAGACGGTGGTGGCATCGAAAAACTGTGTCTACTACTGCGTTACAGCGTATAAGAATACAAAGAAAGAATATGAAAGAATGATAGAAGAATATCGTATAACTTGCAGGAAAATAATAAAATGTTTTAGAAACTAGAGAGGAAACAAAATCAGCCTAGAATAAGAGCTATATGAGAAAAGAATGGCTGTTTTTTGAATGGGGAAGTTTCGAGTTTAAAGAGATGGAAGGAATATTTGGAAAGCGTGTTTATGAGTAAGAAGGCGTTTGAATTAAATGAACAAGAATTTCTGAAAGAAGAGAACAGAGGTGGCGAATTAAGTACGGATAAAATAATGTAAGCAATGAAAAACATGAAAGCAGGTAAGGTATATAGGGTATGATAGGGTATAGCCGGCGAATTCCATTACATTACGAGATGTCTGTTATAATTATTGCGGGCTGATTACAATAAGCAGAACAAGCAGTTTTAGGCGTTCAGCAAAAGAGGGTGTTTGGAATAGAAGAACAAACAGATGCTACTTAATGCAGTTTAAAAGGTAAAAGAAGCAGTGTAACCATAGACTGAAATATTTCATCTTAAAGCTCTGCAGTGATTCTGTAGTCATCTTTGCTTAAAGTTGTCAGATGCATGTGGGCTAAGTCGTCAAAGTTAATTCTAAGTAGTATAAAGTAAAATTATTAGAAAGGCTTACATGAGAAATCTGGTCAGTTGATATTTTCTTTCTACATTTTCCGCTAGGAAAAGTATGAATAACGAAACATTAGTTATCAAAAGATCAATTACTGTTCCGTGTGTTATTTCAGGTGTGTTCTATACAGGGATTTTTTCTAACGGTCTGGAAAAAAAGGTGTAACAGGTGAACAAAATAGAAGCCTATGTCACTGATAGTTTTTTTTTTACATTAATATATTATGAAATTGATCTATCAAGAAATACTAATGACTGCTAATTGGATTAGTATTATTTTAATTTCGATAAATTTTAATTGATTTAAATTTTTAGTTCAGAATCTTTGTTTTTTTTTAATTACAGAAAGTTTATCTAAAATGAGTGGTATTTATTGGTAGTTCAATTTCATAATATGTTAATGTAAAAATAAAAAAAATGTCTAGTGCCTATGGCACTAATATTTTACATTTTACACCCTATTATTTTAAATATTCCGTTCACCTTTTACACCCTATTATTTTAAAGATGGTAAAAAAGTCATAATTAAGATTTACAATAATAGGACCATGTAGGCGCTTTTTCGAAATGTAGAAACCACTTACTTGCTATTTAACTATAGAAGTAATATTAACTATATTTTGCAATTTTTTTTTATTCAAGTTTTACAATCGTTTCAAAGCATAGAAAAGTCAATTTGACAATGTTTTAATAGGACATAACTATAGTAGTTTATCTTTTTACAAGAAAATTTAAATTTGTCACAAGATGAAAAGCTTAAATTATATTATTTTAATATTTATTACTACTTACTACTTTATTACTACTTACTATTTATATACATTACAATCATTAAAATTTCATTTTAAGACAACAATCTATTGACAATACGAAATATTGCCAGGAGACACGAGACGAAAATTATATCTGTCTGGAAACCACATAAATAAAACCCGTACTCCTGAGTTCGCTCATTCCTTGGGAATTTATTAATTTAACAACTTATGTACACACGAAGTATTTTGCAGTGAAAAATAAAAAGAAATCTTGTACAAAGGCACTGCTTATTTCATAGTGAAATTTCTTCCAGCAGACCTGATACTGGACAGATTCAAAGAGAAGCAGATTTAGTGTGCACCCACATAATAAATTTTATAATATTAATAAACTTAATGTAAAATAAAGATAATAAAAACATATACATACAGCCATACATACAAACATGCATATACCTAAATACTATACTATATACATATATAAAATAAGATACAAGTAGATACACATATATATACAAGTCATACATTGGATCATTGGGACGACAAAGAAAGATAGTGCTCTTTATCTCGCCTTTTAAACACTGAGACTGTTTGAGCCTCACGAATTGCTGCAGGAAGAGAATTCCATAACCTGCATGTACTGTAAAAGAATGAGAGTAGTACTTAGTTCTGAAGAAAGGGAAATTTAGGAGGGTTTTTAAATGTGATCTGAAAACTGCATCGGGAGAACGAGCAAGGCGGAATCGATCACGTAGATATGGTGGTGATGTTGGATTGTAGAGTATGTTAAAAAGGAGGCATAGGATTCGGGTATTCCTGCGAAGTCGGATTGGGAGCCACTTGAGCTGTTTGCGATAGGGGGAGTAGATGTGGTCATACTTTTTTAGCCCAAAAATGTAACGAATACATAAGTTTTGCAAGCGCTCAAGCTTGTTTAATTGCTCCTCAGTTGCATCCAAATAACAGACATCAGCATAATCAAGAATTGGGAAAATAAGTGTTTGGACAAGAGAAATCTTCGTTGATAAAGGCAAAAAACTTGGAAGACATTTTAAAAAATGTAAAGTATAATTGATTTTCCGGCTAACTTCTGTGATATGTGCATTCCATGTCAATTTGCAATCCATTACGATGCCCAGATTCTTAACAGTTTCTGAAATGCTTAGTGGAGTGCCATTAATTTGCAGTGATGAGAGTGAAGTAAAATCAAGTACGCTACGAGTAAACCTGGTGCCTATAATAATTTCTTGTGATTTTTTCGGATTTATAACAATTCCATATGATCTAATGTTCATTTTCCTATTGATTTTTAAGTTTATAATGATAAAAATATAATTTAAAGATAAAATTATTTTTTTTTAATTTTATCTTTAAAAGCAAACTAAAACAATATATAATGAATAAATTCTAAATCCGACCCTGTCCATATGCCGACCGCTAATCAGCGTTAATCAGTAACGATAAAAAATACCTTACTTACTACCCACCTTATTAATTTGTATTCTAAAAGAATGGTAACTTGTACATCAAAACACAAAAAGATAATATTGGAAGTATTAAGTTGTATGCCTAAACTAGTAAGAAGGATGTCACGAAAGTCTTCCCTTCCTTTTTAATGTTAATATATATATATATATATATATATATATATATATATATATATATATATATATATATCGATATGCTCATAACCTATTTATAACTTGAATATTGTAACTAAGTGAAATGTATATTTCTTTTGCGAATAAAATATCTTCTTTATCTTTAGAATTAAATTGTGTTAAGGCTGTTTATCAGTTTGGACTACACATTAATATATAAAACATAGAAATATAATATAAAAAATATTAAATAAACGTTGTTTAACACATAGTGTGTTATAATCACGCAGATATAATATAGAGAAAGGTACAT
This sequence comes from Parnassius smintheus behrii, assembly GCA_036936625.1. NCBI lineage: Eukaryota > Metazoa > Arthropoda > Insecta > Lepidoptera > Papilionidae > Parnassius > Parnassius smintheus. The sequence goes on from JAUPFT010000019.1 coordinate 4,889,474, forward strand.
TGGAAATTCACAGCTTATGCAGTAGATCTGTCAGTAATTATTCTGTTGGCAACATTTTAAATTTATTTGGAGACAATCTCTACTCTGTGTGGCTATTTGACTATATGAACTACTATGTGTTTGGTAGGATGAACGTAAAAAATCAGTGGTTTATTTTATTTTATTTAATGTATTTGTAATACATATTATTTTCTGTACTACTTCTATATATAAAATTTAAGTATATCAAATCTCACTCCTTCTGCTTGCAATTTTCTTAAAAATGGGGTGCAAAGTTTTCTTGTCACGTGTTGCCTTCAGGAGTTCTTATTGTTGAAGTACGGAAATGATAGAATCAAAATTTTGATTCTGACATTGTTTAAGAAGATAATTTTGATTTTCAATGTAAATTTATTCACATCGAATTAATATAATTCATGGCAGTAGCCATTGAATAAAGATAAGGTAAACTTAAGTAATGAAATGCGACCCAACGGGGACGTTTTATGCCTAAATAAACCAAACTTCCTTAGAGCTTGTTTCAGATAAGTTAATCCAATTAACGTTTAAGCAATTTAAAATATAAAAATATTAATAGAAAACCTTATAAGATAAAATCTTTTTTCATTGATTTAAGATATTTCTTGAAGTGATTGTGCTCTTAAATTATTTAGTATTTTTTTAATATGATGCAAAAATGTTAAAAGTATAAATGTATAATAACGGCATATAATACGCTTATATTATTTACTTCGATAACTGAATAGCAAAAAGTAAAAAATGTTATTAACTCGACAGCGGCAGCTTTCAGCTACAAGGAAACCTCAACTTGAAATTAAACAAGACTGAAATATTTCCTTATGACACTTAAAAATTAAATACAAAAAAAAAATATTTCTTTTAAAACATAGCGTACTTGTAAATTAGAGATCTCCAGTAATAAAAAATGTATGAGTGATACTTAATATTTCTTTAAAGAGCTTAGAAAATATCTTAAATTGAACTTTTGTAATGAGTAATCTAATTATATATATATATAAGTTATTGAAGAGCAAAGTTTGGGTGTAATTACTATGTACCTAAAACTGTCTATAATTTTTTTTTATTACTATTATTTTCGATAGATTTATCAGAATATAAAACAATCAAAAGTGTTTCAGTAACACGACTTTGTCCGAACCATTTTGAGATGAAACAGTAAAGAAACGTAGAGGTGCAGCCCGGAGTAGCGCTTCGTCACATTTTGTGTAGCAAATAAAATTATATTTTCTATCACTATCGATCTTAAAATATGCGAACCGCATCGCGTCGCGTCACATCTCGATGTGAACTGACCTTAAGGAATATTTGTGTATGAAGTGTATCTTAAGATAAAAAAGCATTTATTTTACAATTTCTATATAAATGTGTTATTGAAAGTATAGATACTACTTATATATACTGAGTTCCATATAAATTTTATCAAGATTTGAGCAGTACTTTTTACGTCATCCTTAATAGTAATATATATTTAATTAACTTGAATATATTGATGATGTTCACTATTGGATATACTTAGTCGGGTCATAAGTTCTGTCAAAACCTTATTATTTAAAAATTGTGAATTCTGGCTAGATGAACTTCATGAATTTTAAAACTATGAATTTTATAACTTTTGCGCCTGTCGAAAATAAAAAAGACATTAATTTTCATTCATTTTCAAATGTGGAGTGGTCGAAGAAAAAAGATAGAGTGGCGGTTATCACGCTGCACCGCTGTGGTTACCCGCCAAAAGAGAGTTTCAATATTCTACAAAAATTGAAAATAGCCCTGCGATTTGTTTATGGCACTATCAAACGGTTAACTGAAGATTCAAGCTTCGAAGATCGTAAGAGGACCGGCTGAACTCGTACAGTTAGGACATCCGCGATCACCAAAGCAGTGAAGGCGCGAATACAACGAAATGCTGTTCGTAAACAAAAAATCTTAGCTCTTCAGATGGGCCTAAACAGAACCATGGTCAAAACAGTGATCAATGAAGACCTAGGACTACGAGCTTATCGTAAGAACACCGGACATTTTTTGAACGAGCGTTTGAAAAAAAATTAGGCTTGATAGATCCCGCGAACAAAGAAGATCCCTAACAAAGCGCACTAACACGTATAAAAAATACCGCGATATTTTGTTTTGAGATGAAACATTTTTTGACATCGAAGAAAGTTAAAATAAACAAAATGATAAGGTGTATGCCCACAGCAGTGAAAAAGCTAACACGCGTATTCCGAGGGTTCAACGAGTGCATTATCCTTCGTCCAAAATACCGCCCTAACAAGCATAGTAAACCTCTTTCTCAAAATTGTTCAAAAACAGACATTGGCTATTCCAACAGGACTCTCCACCAGCTCATAAGGCACGAAGCTCGCAAAACTGTTTGACCGCCCATGGAATTGACTTTATCGGACATGAACACTGGCCCTCTTCTAGTCCAGATTTAAGCCCACTGGATTATACGATATGGCAACATTTGGAGGAGAAAGCCTGCGCTAAACCTCATCAGAATTCGGAATCTCTCCGAGCATCTTTGGCTAAAGCAGCGACAGAAATAGATATGAGGGGGGGGGGGCGTGCTGCGATTGATGATTGGCCGTGTCGATTAATACATGCCGTATTCAAAACGGGGGAGGGTATTTTGAATAATGTAAATAAAATGGTATTTTAAATTAAACTACCTTTAATTTATTATTTATTTCACAATTTATGTACACACAAGTCAGGGAGAGAACACATCATAATAAAAAGTTTGTACAAAGGCTCTACTTATCTCACAATGAAATTTCTTCCAGTAGGCCAGTTTCAAACACATATGATTACTAAATGATTATAAGGTGTGCACTTTATTATTTTACAACACATATAGGTATAAGATAAATATACACGTCAGCTGAAATACTTATACACACACACATATATATATATATATATATATATATATATATATATATATATATATATATATATATATATATATATATATATATATATATACAAATACATGAATATATTCATATTTAAACAAACATTAATACATACATAAATACTAAATATCATATAAAGTCATAATTAAATATATAAACATATATACACACACACACACATACATACATATATGTACATGCATATATTTGTAACAGTATAGTACATATCAGAGATTTGAGACTTACGCAGAAGACAGCGATAAATAATGTTCTTTCACTCGTTTTTTGAATAATGTCACTGTTTTGATTTCTCGAGTGTCAGTAGGAAGCGAATTCCAGAGTCTTACTGCTTGTACGGAGAATGAACGGGAATATGAATGAGTATTAAAGGATGGGAATTTTAAGAGAGTTTTAAGATAAGATCTACAAACTGTATCTGGGGATTTAAGAAAGGTAAATCGATTTCGGAGGTATGTTGGGAAATGTGGGCTATGTAGGATGTTAAAAAGGAGACAAAGGATGCGAGTGTTCCTGCGAAATCGGATCGGGAGCCACTTGAGTTACTTTCTATATTTAGAGACGTGGTCAAACTTCTTGAGTCCGAAGATATACCGAATGCAAAGGTTTTGTAATCGCTCAAGTTTGTTTAATTGCTCCTCTGTGACATCCAAAAAACAGACATCAGCGTAATCTAAGAGAGGCAAAATAAGGGTTTGAACAAGAGAGATTTTCGTTGATAAGGGTAAAAAACTTTGAAGACGTTTTAATGAGTGGAAAGCATAATAAACTTTTTTACCTAAGTCCATTATGTGAGGACCCCATGATAACCTATTGTCAATAATTAAGCCCAAGTTCTTCACAGATTCAGTATAAGTAATAGATGTGCCATTGATAATCACATCTGGCAGGGTGCATTTATCAATTAATCTACTAGCATATCTGTTACTTACTATTATTGCTTGAGACTTACTTGGATTAATAGTTATACCATGCTACTTATAATCATCGCTAATCTCACATTGTGTTTCCAAAACTCAAATTTATGCTAATTAGCTGTTTATTAATTAATTTGAAGTTAACTAGAGCGCTCTGCAAAGCGGAAGAAAAGCAATTAGGCAGTTTTTCCAAAACAGTAACCTAAAGACTGATGAGTAGGGCTTAATTTTAAATATTACACGTCATTTCGCATATTTCATGCTTACATATAAAAGTAAAAGTAAAATAAAGCTACAGTTATAGCTTATACATGTCCCACTGCTGGGCACAGGCCTACTTTCACTTATCAGAGGGTTTTAGGGCAAGGAAAAAGTCCGCCGCGCAGAACCAAAGCGTGTTAGTGAACTTCACATGTCCTTGAAATATATTTTTTCTTATTTCTTAGACATGCAGGTTTCCATACGATGTTTTCCATCACCGCAGAGCACGTGATATATGACTCATTAAAATAATATATATGTATTCATTAATATGTTATATCAAAATTTACATGGGATTTGAAATAAGAACAGAACTTTAAATTTGACGTAAAGTAATAAAATATGACGTAAAATAATAAACAGATAGTGTGCTTGATTTAAAATAAATAAAAAGATATTGTTTTATAATTTTGATTTACTTTTTACTATTCAAATTTGCATTGCAGTCAAGACAAGCTAGTGATTATTTGTGCTTATTTGTATTAAGTACGTCTGTATTTACGCCATTCATGACATGATAACTTCATAGATTCATAATGCAGTAGGTGAAGATGCAGAGAGCGTGTGAACTCAAATAAGCTCTTATGTTTACCTGTAACATCATTCATTGACAGTCGTATCAATTTCCTTTCATAACTAATGATGGCGTGTAGCTGTAAACCTTTATGCTGTTAATGAGGCGTAACGAATAAGAAAGTTAAGTTCCTACTCTCACAATGGTATACAAATCTCACGGTATGATTAATTAAAAAAATATGTAAATTATTATCATATCACAACATTAATGAAATGCAAAATAATTATGACCGTAATATTACTATCGATACCCCTCTGGGTGACAGGTTTGTGGTGTTGTATGTATATATTGTAACCATAGCTAGAAATATAATAAAGAAATCGTTCTAAAGATATTGGTTTTAAGTACACTGATTGCGTACGATATGTTTGTTTATAATATTAGTAAAGTACGTTATGTGGCAGGCTACAGATGCGTTTCCACCTTTAAGGAATAAGACGGAATGCCTTGCATCCTGTAACTACACTTGCTATTTATGCCCTTTAGATCAGAACAAAGCTTATTGAGAGTTAAAGAAGAAAAAGACGACGCACCGGCAATTCGATATTTAAACGTACCATTATAAGATATTTTCGGACCCTCTTAACCCAGAAAAATTTAACCTAGACACTTGTAATTTTATATTACTAATAGTAATAACCCTTTAAATACCTTGAATCTTATTTCATGATAAAACCTATTCATGAGTTATCAAAGCCTGAAAAGTGACTTTATCTCTCATTGACTCACCAATCAACCTACGTTAATGGTAGGTAGGTCACTGTGCTTAAAGAAAGGGAAAATCAGATAACCACTTAGATATTGACAAAGTTATTGATGCGTTTGTTTTCTATTAACTGTAAGTACAGTACTTGTTCTTGTACTTGATACTAAAAGTACCAATAAAATTTAAGACATTTATAAGTAATAAATGTCTTAAAATTTGTTGGACATTTATTCCTTTTAATTTATATTAAATATATATTAGTATTGTGATAACGCTATGGAACATTCAAGATCATGTATTTGTTTAGAATACTAATAGAACATCCCTTTAAAAAAAGATAGATGGTGGAGCCACGTGTTGAAGGCTGCCGAAGTCTAGTTCCCCGGTCGAACCTTAAACCTATTACGCGAGATATTAACTAAAGTGGACTGTATATGCGGTTGCTTCTACGCTTACGTAAAGGCGACTACTATAGCATGCGGTATAATGCACTCGCTCTTCCCTAAAACTAAACTATTATTGTGCCAAATCGCTGAAAAGGAATCCTGCCTTATTAGGAGAACAAAAAAATTGGAGCGGGTTAAAACTATGTAAGGCAGGAGCTAAATTAAGGAATGTTGACTCACCGGGGTTTCTTCTATCCTGTTGAGCACTATAGCTGCAACTTCTGGATCCTGTAAAAATGGCTTAAGGCGTTGAAGGGCGCGACTACAAGCTCTATTCGATTGTAACCTTCTAATTTCTTCAGAGAAGTGCGCACGTTGAAGTTCACGTAATACTAGCGACTCAGCATAGTTGTAATCGGATGCTAAGACATACGAACGTCGCGGTAACAGCTTCGCGAATCGACAAACGTAAATTACGCTACGCAATAATTTCGACCAAGAGGACAAGCGGTTCGCCAAAGCAATGATTGGAGAAACCTCATTCGAAACGTTCGCCACTAGAGCGTGTCTCTTCTCTTCCGGCGGTTGTGACACTGACGAAGGTTCGAAGTCGGTTATTGGCCATTGCGAGGGATCCAAGTGAACCCAAGCAGGTCCGTGGAACCAAAGCGGGTGGCCCATTATTTGCATCGGGGTGAGTCCACGGGATAGACAATCGGCGGGGTTTTCCGTACCGGACACGTGATAAAAGTTCCGCGTTTCTAACTCGTCTTGTATCTTGGCCACTCGGTTCGCAACAAACGTATTCCAACGGTGGGGTGAAGAATGAACCCAGCATAAGGCGACGGTGGAGTCGGAAAAGGCCAATATCCTTTCTATGTGAACTCTATCCCTACATGCGCTGATAACTGCGGTAATAAGCTTGGTGAGTACTAATATTGCGCAAAGCTCTAAGCGCGCCAGAGAGACAACCTTACGGGGGGAGACTCTCGACTTAGAACTAATGAGGCTAATCGAATTTCTACCATTATTCTGGACGTGGAAATATACAACGCCCCCGTAAGCCTTCTCGCTGGCGTCTGCAAACCCAACGACTGTTATGGCGCTACTTCTATCTACGTTTATATGACGCGGTATTTTAATTTCTCTTAATAAAGGAAGTTCCTCTCTAAAGCGCTGCCACAACCGAACAATGCTGTCAGGCGGCGAGTCATCCCAGTCGCATTCCAATAACCAAAGTTGTTTAATTAAAAGCTTAGCGTATAATACCACCGGAGCTACGAAACCCATGACGTCCCATAATCTAGCAACGCATGACAGTATTGTGCGCTTTGTGCATTTCTCTACGGGCGGATTTACCTTAAGGCTAAACACGTCGGACTCTGGTGACCAACATAGACCGAGCACCTTGTGTGTATCAGAATCGTCGAATTCCTTTATCGCCGAAAGACGGTGTGATAGTGGGATTGTATCCAAAACCGGACGCGAATTACTAGTCCACTTCACAAGATCGAATTGACCCGATTTCATGAGCCTTATAACCTCGGCGGTGGTTAGGGTTGCCTCCTCCACGCTATCGACCGAGTACACAAAATCATCCATATATAATCCGCTCTCAATTGCCCTCTTAGCTTTAGGATAAGAGGGACCTTCATCGTGAGCGAGCTGTCTCACCGTGCGTAACGCATGAAATGGGCTCGACTTTAAACCAAAACAAACGCGATTAAATTCAAACACCGTTAGAGGTTCCTTTGGGTTGAAACGATATAAAATGCGTTGGAATCTACGGTCGCATTCACGGACCCCTATGCAAAGAAATATTTGACGAATATATAAGGGAAAAGCGATGCTCCAATGAGCATGTCTATGTTTCCAGGAACGGCGTAAGTGTCGTCCGCCAGAGTCAAATTCTTAAATTCAATCATTGCCGAGGTGTCAACCGAAACGGTTGGCAACCGTTCAGTGACCCTATCTACTACTAGTGCATTTATATCAAAGTTAACATTACGATCTATCCGAGAATAAATTTTTAAATTTATATATCCCTGTGTCGATTTACTAGTGCCTCCGATGCCTTTAATTACAGGACATGAAAGTGACCTATTTATTACTAAGCCTAAGCGCTGACAACATTGTCGCGTTATAAAGCTATTTTGGGCTCCGCTGTCCAGCAGTGCACGGATGCTTTGTTCGTTTCCACGCGAATCCCTAACCAAAATACGTGCCGTACCCAGTAACACGGTTGAAGGAGGTTGTGCTCCCATATTTGCCAATGAGCACAGAGCGACATCACCAGGTCGACCGCTAGAATCGTTGACCTTAGTAGGGGCGAATTCCTTATCCGCTTTACTTGACGCCGCTATGTTGCTATTTTCAAAATGTAATAGCGTGTGATGTTTCCTGGCGCACTTGCTACATACGGAACTCGAATTGAATTTTGCAACTAAATGCTTATCGCTTAAGCAGTTCAAACATAGGTTGTTTGTCTTTACTAATTTATAACGCTCGCTTGGTGAATATTTACGAAAAGTCGCACAATTATATAAATTACCGTGTCTATCTTTACATACTAAACAAGTATGCTGGAGTGATGTTGGCGTAGCGGTTACGTAAGTTAACGACCCTGCTATTTTAGATGGTTGAGTCTGTCTACGGTCGACGCACCTTTTAATCTCCTGTTTAACGTTCGGAGAGCGCTGCATCACCTTTATTTGATCTCGCACGAACGATGCTAATGAATGAAAGGAAGGCATCTCCGAGCTACGATGCTCCATTTCAAACGCACGCACGGTGTCGGGGTCCAACTTCTTCAGTGCAATATGGAGAAACACCACGTCCATAAGATCATTAAATTTCAAATTCTTAAGTGCAGCCACCGATGCCACAAATTTATCTAGAAATTGCTCTAAGCCGTTGATGTTCGCGGATGATATAGATTTAAGATCGAATATCTGGTTCAAATATTCGGCTAACATTCTCCTATCTTCATATTTAGTTTTAAGCGTTTCGAATATTAATAGGTAATTGTTTGCTGTAGGTGTAAAACCAGAGCAGATCGACTGTGCCCTGCCACTAAGTTTACTGATTAAGTAATATAATTTTTCGGCGTCCGATAACGATGGGTTATTGTGTATATTGTTTTGAAAACTACTGAAGAAGAAGGGCCACGTCTTAATATCACCATTAAATACCGGAATATCTATTGGCGGCAACCTAATCGAGTCGCTTGGACGTACCTGTTTTTCCGGCTTTGCTTCGTTTTGAGATAGGGATCTAGCAATTCTTTTCACGCGACACAACATATCTTCGAATGCCAGCAGCGGTTGGTAGTTCACTATGTATTTCGGGTCGATTTGTAATTCCAAATGATTAATTTGGTCTAATATTTTTTCGTAATCTATTCGTAAAGAATCTATCGTTTCGATTTCGGTCAAAAAAGTTTCCCGCACTGCTTCTATATGGATGTTCTTTATATAATCACTTATATTCTGCATACGCGAAAAGAGTATGTCCCTCTTAGCATAAAGCGTTTTAATTTTGATTTCACTTCCACTAACTGCCATTTTAAACTATTATAATAAAGTTATATCAATCACAATTAATCTCACAACGCACAAACAATAAAGGATGGACACTCGGTATGCCGTATTACGTAATTAAATCGAACACCTGCGCAGCGAGTCGAGGTGACGCGTCATTTGCTAGACTCAATAATTTTATCAAGATTGTGGGTAAGCGTATCAAACGGTTCCTATTACACTGTTTCAATTATTTAATAGGCTTTAAATTTAATCAAATACGAGCGCTATAAAACGAATAATTCTGTTTGCGAGTACCTAATCAAAATTTAAATTTAAAGGAACACTATTTAAGTCTATTCTATAAATTGGAGTGCATTATCTAATTAATTAATTCAACAATTCGACCAAAATCCGGCTCGAAGGACCATAAAATGGTGGAGCCACGTGTTTAAGGCTGCCGAAGTCTAGTTCCCCGGTCGAACCTTAAACCTATTACGCGAGATATTAACTAAAGTGGACTGTATATGCAGTTGCTTCTACGCTTACGTAAAGGCGACTACTATAGCATGCGGTATAATGCACTCGCTCTTCCCTAAAACTAAACTATTATTGTGCCAAATCGCTGAAAAGGAATCCTGCCTTATTAGGAGAACAAAAAAATTGGAGCGGGTTAAAACTATGTAAGGCAGGAGCTAAATTAAGGAATGTTGACTCACCGGGGTTTCTTCTATCCTGTTGAGCACTATAGCTGCAACTTCTGGAACTTCTTCTGGAACACTCCGGAGAGAGGCGGTGCGCGACTATATCTCACACGAGGTGAGGCGGGTCTCCTGGAGCTCGACTGCTTCCAGGCTAAAGCGGTTTCTACTAGCGGTGTGTTTTCAGCGACGACTGTGGTGGAAAGAGGCCGCGCAACGGTCGCGCGTGCCTTATATGTCCTCGGCCCCGATGATTACGTGACATTCTAGAATCATCTTCTTGCCCCTCCCACCCCACCACCCCGATGTGTCGATGGAGGATCGAGGAGGGTATGAATGATATCGTTTTGTCGGAAAGGAACAAGCGGCTTGGCACCTCTACCGTCAAATATAATAATCCAATGGTTTTTTTTCCGCGCAACCAATAGATATCGCACCAAAAACAGTTTGAAGGGGTTAAATTGTTGAGATGTGAACCAGCACCAAATTCCATAGCACTTTTATGGTACATTCCTACAGAACCTATGATTTAAGCAATCCTCCGTGGTTGGCAAACTAAGTTTATTTTTAACAAAAATTGCTGAGAAAACTAGAATTCGTTTACTAGATACCCTTATCACAGCTAACATGTTAAACATTTGGTAATATGCGCCTGAAAGTAAAATTCTTACACATTTAAAAAGATCGTGTTTATACAATCGTAATTCAGCATGTTATTTTACTAGATTATTTTGCTAGAGCGTATTAATTTAGTAGATTGTAAAGATCATAGAGAATCAATTAACATCCTTTTATAATAAATAATATTATTAGCAGAAGGAACAAAGTCAAATTCTACTCGATGATCTTAGTTATCGGTTTTCTTTCACAAAACACGTTTAAATATCTTTGAAGTTTTTTTTTTTAATATTTAAGGATTGACGATCGTAGTATGAGGAAATTCGTCGCTCAACGAGGTGTGGAGTCGGCTATGCTTGATGTTTCTCTTACAGACATCTGCAATAGAATAAGAATAATCATTGTAGCCCAACAGATTGGCAAGCTGAAGTGGCAATTGACCGACTATATAGCTCGAAGAACCACAGCCGTTGAAAAAAGGGTTCCCTAGAATGAAGGGACGACGAAATCAATGGATGCAGGAAATCAATGGATGCAGGTGACTCGTGGCTCTGCTTTTTGGAGTTTCTTGTGGGAGGCCTATGTTCATCAATGGACTTGTGATAGTGGTGGTGATAATGCATAATTATTAAAGATATTGTTAACTTACTTTTGACAGTGGTAGAGCCACGCGGCAGTTTTGCTGTTGCACGTATGGGACGGCTCAAGTCGGGGTGGTACCACGAACTCACAGAATACCGGCATGAAGAGGAAGCTCTGTTTCCGCGTTTCGTCTGGTAAGTGCAGGCGGCCGGAGGCCCAAATCCCCCACCCATCAACATGGTAGCGGAATTAAATGATGATAGACTACCCCGGGAGGGTACCAGCACCCCTGGAGAATCCCTCACTGAGCGTCCACGACCATGTTTCTCCAATTCTGAGCGTGGGTGCTCAGGCTGCCCCGCGTATTCTGGTGGGGGGGGGAAATTCTGCTCAAGACTACAACTGCTCGGGGCAAACGGCGCAACACGACCAAGGCGACCCCTGCCACGCTGTCCGTGAATTTCTGCAATAACAGGGGAATTCACTCTAACCTAAACGTCGTCCACTACCATCTCGAGATGGCGAGGCTGGCTCTGCTCTTTCTGACCGAGAGGCAGGTATCCTCTCCGGCTGATGTCTTGTATCTTTCCTACCCGGAATTGGCGAGAAACTAGTTTGCCTTCCTTCTGGAACCCGTGCATTCTGGTCTCTCTCCAAGGCTGTCCATGGAAATTTCTGTCAGCCATATCTTCCATCTCTGCACATGGAGGACGACTCACTGGCCCATAACGCAAAGGAGAAAGCGATCTTCTAGGCTCCTTCTTTGCGTCCAACTCGGGGACTCTCAATGACGGGGGAGTACGCCACCGACCATCCCGCGGTGTGAGTGCTACATGCCGGAAGTGCAGTTCACACAGCGCTCGGTTGACAAAGCACTCCTCTCCCTGGACATCCACTAGTCGAGTGGGCCTGACGGAATCCTCTCAATTGTGCTGAGGACGTGTGCTCCAGATTGGTACCGGTTTTAACGCGTCTTTTACAGTACTACTACTTCCTAGGCGTAGTCCAAAAATCATGGAAGACGGCGTTCGTCCACCCGATCCCTAAATAATGCGACAGCTCAGATCCGTCCCACTACCGGCCTATCGTCATAAACTCCTGGTTCTCCAAAACAATGGAGTCCATTGTAAACTGCCAGCTCATGAGGTACCTTGAGGATCACCAGCTGATTCGTGACCGCCAATACGGTTTTTGCCGTGGTCGGTCAGCTGGTGATCTTCTGTTCTACCTAACTCACAGATGGGCGTAGGCAGTAGAGTCCAAGGGGGCGGCATTGGCCGTTAGTTTGGACATTGCGAATGCCGTTGATCGGGTTTGGCACAAGGCACTTCTTTCGAAGCTCCCTTGCTATGAGCTTCCCGAGAAATTGTGCGATTGGATCACCAGCTTTCTTGCAGATCGGAGCATCAAGGTCGTTGTAGACGGTACAAGCTCCGATTGCAAGTATATTAATGCTGGTGTTCCACAAGGCTGCGTGCTATCGCCAACGCTGTTTCTTCTGCATATCAATGATATGTTGCAAACCCGTAACATTCATTGCTATGCAGATGACAGCACTGGTGATGCTCTTTACACCGACCGAGCCAATATTTCTCGGGAAGACGTCTCCGAGTGCCAGGACAAACTTGTGTCTGAAGTCGAGTCTTTGCTGAACAGAGTCTTGGATGGGGGCAACTAAATCTAGTCAGTTTAACCCCCAGAAGATACAAGTTTGCGCGTTAACCACTAAAAAGAACCCCTTTGTCGCATCTCCTCAGTTTCAAGGCACTCCCCTTGTTGCCTCAGCCAGTATCGGAATCCTCGGCGTCGACATATCGAGTAACGTGCAGTTTCTCGGTCACTTGGAAGAGAAGGCCAAATTGGCTTCTAAAAAGCGTGGGACAGTATTTCATGCCGGATACCGCCTGCAACTTTATAAGGCGCAGGTTTGGCCGCACATGGAATACTGTTCCCATCTCTGGCCTGGGGCTCCCCAGTACCAGCTCCTTCCACTTGACCGCATCCAACGCAGATCGCATCGGCTCGAATCGTCGACGACCGAGTGTTTTCCGATCGGCTCGATTCACTGGCACTGCGAAGAGATGTTGCATCTCTTTACATTTTCTTTCGCATATACCATGGAGAGTGCTCTGAGGAATTGTTCGGATTAATCCCAGCCGCCAAATTTCTTGAACGCACTACGCGGCAAACGTCCCGATACCATCCACACCATCTGGATGCTTGGCGTTTGGTGGCTTGGCTTTCTAAAGGGCCGGTAACGCACCTGCAATTCCCCTGGTGTTGCGGTTGATCATGGGCGGCGGTAGTCACTTAACATCAGGTGAGCTTCTTCTATAAAAAAAAACTTTTCTACATCCTGGAAGTAGCCGTAAAACCATAAATAATTGTTGATCCCGAATTGTCAATGACCTAGCGTTTGATATTTTACAACAACGTCATGTCGATCACCAATTGTCTCGACTTCGCTTTTAATATTAGATTACTTGCAAACATGATATTTGTAAGCAGTCACAATTTCACAGCAATATGTTTGATCACGAATTATCCTTAGCTATGAAATAAGTTTACTCGTAAACATGTTATGAAGTGAATTGTTATAGAAGACGATGACTCGACTGTTTAATTGATTTTGCTAGTCAAAGCAAGGTGTCATACTTTCAGTCACTTAATTTTACCATCCTATAAAAAAGTAAAGTAAAGTTACAGCCTATATACGTCCCACTGCTGGACACAGGCCTCCCCTCATTTCTGAAAGTGTTTTAGGGCAAGGAAGTATCCGCCGCGCTGCCTGTATGTCTTCGAAATATTTTTTTCTTATTCTTAAATGCAGGTTTTCTCACGATGTTTTCCTTCACCGCCGAGCACGTGGTAAATCAGCACTTAAAATTGCAATTTACAATTTTAATTGGTGCTGGCGGGGATCGAACCCGGGTTACTCGCGTTCTGTTATATTTACAGCGAGCGTTAACCATCTGAGCTATACATTATAGTTCTTATAATAGTATTGTAATCAACTAGTTAAAGAAGTCGTAATTGCTTTAATTTATTAATGTAATGAAACTGTGTTAATTGACATAGAGAAATAATTATAGTTTATATGATAGAATAAGCTGCAGCTATATTATGGTTGTGGCACGAATGTTTAGGCTCGATAGGGGAAGGACCACGCTCTCACAGATTGCCAGCGTAAAATAGCAGCTTCATGCTGTTGTGCTACATATGATGGGTGCAGAGTAACGGAGATCATTTTTACAAGAAACGAGGCATTCCATCGTAGTCCTCAGAGGTGACAACACCTCTGCATTTTGATTCTTAATATTAGATAAATATACATATCTATGGGCTATGGCATCCCCTTACCATCAGGTGGACTGTAGCACGACACTTAACCAAATACATTTATTACACTACAGGAACAATTTAAACTTTTAGGAAAGACACAATTTACTTATTTTCTGTAGAGAGCGTTAAAGTTTATAACTTTGTTAAAATTTGGAAAGACAAATTAGTTAGGTATACTTGGCAACAGTTGAATTTGATCTCAATTAAAGTCAAGACATAATTGCTAGTAAATATTTTATTAGGTTATTGTAAACACTATTATTTTTTGTATATGTATAACCTATTTTATTGTTTTAAATTTAGCTTTTATTGTTAAATGTTGTGAATTGGTATGAACTTACAACAATACACTAAGTTAGTACATGTAGTTACTGGTGAGTGAAACCACTTGATATCCGCAGCGTATTTTATAAAATTTACTTGCTGATATATTTTCTATAAAATTTGAAAGATATATATATATATATATATATATATATATATATATATATATATATATATATATATATATATATATATATATATATATATATATTGCCGCATACATGATAGATCATCACTTGAAACCGATTTGACCGCCAATTTAAGTGGGTCCCTGGATAGTTTAGATTTACAATTGGACCCGTTAGATCCAGAAATCGCCCGTGCGAATCCGCTAATTAAATATAAACTAAGTTGGTACTGTATCAGTTAAATTATCATTGCCCAGCTTCCATCATTATCATCATCACTCCATCAGTTCAAAGGAAATTTGAGAAGGACAGAGAATTTCTGCTAGCTACCACATTTAGTAGGTGCACCGATTATGATGTCTCAATGGCAACCTAAGTGCTAAATATATTATATTACGCTTGTATTATAAACTGCATATGATCGCCGCTCTTCGTACTACTGCTCCCTAAATCGAAATACCAAAGTATGTGCACTGATATTTACCAGAAGAAATAAATGAGAGAGCGATACATATATAAACGGACTTCTGGGTAGAAAATGAGCATTAGTTTGGACCTAACTGCTCAACGACAATTAAGAAATTTTTCAAGCTTTCTTTCTCCAATTCTAAAGCAAAATATAATCCTCAAATCCACATTTTAAAAGTTTGTAGGTTCCACTGTCAAAAAACAGTATTTTCTTTTCCTCCGCGTGTAGCCAGAAATTGAGAAAAAAAAATTAATGTATATTTCTGTAAGTAGGGTGCACATATTTCTGTTTATTATTATTTGTTATATATGGCACTTTCACCAATTTTTATAACGCCATTGGTTGACCGACAAAGAATGCTGTCAGCTCTTAGTTACTTTTATGCTTAGTTACAAAATGTTTTAAACTAAACAAAAAAAATATAAAGTACCGCAAACTTCTTATTACAATGAAGTTTTTTTTCTCATTAAAAATCTTCAAAGTATGTAGTTTTCAATATCTTTCTTCACTTTGAATTTCAAACAGTTCTGTAGAAAATTCTTAAGATTAACTGTTATAGAATACTTTTGTTTGAATTTTTAACCAACACTGCAAGTTACCACCAGTTATCTTAGCTCCGCTCGAAATTACTTTTTATGATATAATTAGCAATGAAGATATCCACTGTAGATATTCACCCATACAACATGGCCCGTAGAGAACCGAATCAACAACACAAGTTTATGGTAAGAACAAAATTATAATAATAATTTTCTGTTTTTCACCCTTATGGTTGGATTATTTTTTTAATTATTTGGGTCCACCGTAGTGCAACCTTTTTAATAAAAAATAATCTTTTAAATCAGTTTAGGCGTTTTCGAAAAAAAAATGATAAAAAAGTACACTTCGAGTGTTGAACCTCTTTTTTTGAAGTCGTTTAAAACAAATGATTAAGAGCTGTGTTGCACAGTAGCTAAGCGTTTGACTGCTAAGCTACGGCGCCGCCGTTTTGATTCAAGCGCAATAAAACAGTTTGTATGTCCTACAAATATTTATTCTGATACATACATAAACGCAAGCTATGAATGTAATTTGGCTCATTCAAATTTTTTTTAAAGCCCGTGTAACATCAGCTGATTACAAAAAAGTAACAAAAAGATTAAATTCCAATTGCTTGGGAAACCGCCGGTAAGAAATCATGCTCCTAAATATGATGCGAGTACAAATAACAATTAGAGCTCACTTATGTAGTGAAGTGAGTTATAAAAAACATAAAACGATAGGATCTCAATGCTGCTGGAATTAGTTCATTAGAAAAACAATCATGACCATCCTTCATCTCTTATGATCTTCATCATCTTTCATATCATCTTTATTTCAGTAAAGAGATACTTAAGAGAGATAATTAAGTCCCAAACTAAAAGATAATGAATGTAGAAAGAGAACAGAGAGAAATAAACTACGAGACGGGCAGCCTTGAAAATAAATATCGCTGTGTTTCGTGTGGTGAGTGTAGAGAACCCGAGACCCTTTTGACTGGAAACGAGGCATTACATCTTAGTCAACAGGGGAGAACACGCATCTGCAATGTAGATGTCGATGGGTCACAGAATCCACTTACAATCTGGTGGATTTTGTTACTGTTATTCTATAAAAACATTCATAATATCCAAAAAGTTCTGTATTACGTGAACAAAAAGTTAAAGCAGTTTCTACGCCACATTTTATTCTTCCGTTCGTGTAAGTTTTAGTACAGAACGTGACATCATAAAGTATTGAATTATACTTGTTACATTAACCTTCATTATTACGTGGAGCCTGCTCAACAAATTATATGTAGTTCTAGCACTTTCTTTACGTTTATATCTTTATTTATAAAAATCACGTGTCACGTTGTTTGTCCGCGATGAACTCCTAAACTACTGAACTGATTTCAATGAAATTTTGCACACTGTGCGCAGTTTTTTCAACTTGAGATATAAGGTGGTTTTAAGCCTATAAAAAAACCTTAATTTTTTTTTGCATATTTAAGGATTTTTTTCAGGAAAGTCGTCGTCAAGAGCAGAACAATGTCTTCCTTGCTAGCTAGTTTACAATAAATATTAGACGATTTTTTTATAGAATAAGGGTGAGAAATGGGCACACAGTAATCTTGATGGCAACTGGATGCTGTAGTACATAGTTATCTACATCTATCTTCAATTAAATCTAAATGCAGATGCGTTGTCCCCTTGAGGGCTAAACTGGGATTTACTTCATTTTAAACTTAATTTTTAATTTTAAACTTCATTTTAAATAATAAGCATCTCCGGCTATCTACACATTTACCATAAGAAATGAAGTAGTACCAAGCTTCTATTTATATTTTCGCTGCAGCTATATTATAGTTACAAATATAATATAGCTGCAGCGTCTACCACGTCTAACGGTGCCAGATTTGCCATGATTATTGTGATACTTCACGAGGGTTTAATATTATAGCGAACAGAATAGCTTTACAAGCCTATAGTAATAATATATGAAAAATAACAGAAAACAGGTAGTGCGCCCCTCCGGAAACATGCCAGAGGCACTGCAGAAGCGGGGCAGCCCCAAAACCACCCTGAAAGCGTTATTGTACAGGACGCGGAGATCGTTGTAACTTCGTTTATTATAGTCTGCCCACAGGCTCGATGAATAGAGTGACGTACAATAAGCTCTAAACAGTGTAATTTTTACCTCCTGTGAGCAACGTGAAAATCTGCGGGCTATCATGTTGGCTCTGATGGACAACGCTCTCCGCTCCCGCTCAATGTCCGAACTGTCCTTGAGGTCATTAGTTATTATGTGTCCCAGGTACTTAAATTGGTTGACAGCTTGTAGCGGCACCCTATTTAGTAACACTGGAGGTGAATCCTGGGGACACTTGGTACCTGCCTTGAAGACCATGCATTGACTTTTCTTCATATTGTACTTTAGACCGTGTCCACTCGCATACTCTTCACAAATGCGTATCAGTTTTCTTAAGCCACAGATCGACACACTCAGCAAAACCATGTCGTCAGCGTAACTCAGATTGTTAACACATACGCCGTCGATATAGCAGCCGACGCGCTGGCTGCTGAGAGCGACGATCAAATCATTGATATACAAATTAAAAGTGTCGGAGATGTTAATCCGCCCTGTCTGACTCCACATTCGAGGCAATACGGATCCGACACTGCTCCCGCCCAACGTACGCTGTTAGATTGGTGTGAATACAAATACTGGAACACGCTAATGAGTTCCTCAGAGTTAATGCTTCTCAGCTTATCCCATAAACGGTCGTATCGGACTAAATCAAAAGCCCTTGATAAGTCGAGGAAGCAGGCATATACCGGCGCCTTGCGGTTTGTATAGTATTTAACGGTATGCTTAAAACACAGTATTGCGCTTTCAGTCGACAGCTGCGGTCGAAACCCAAACTGATTATCATTCAGCTTTACGTGTTTATTTAACTATGCATCAAGCAACCCGTCAAACACCTTTGCTATGACAGTGGCAAGGGAGATAGGCCTGTAGTTACTTCTGTCGGTAAGATCACCAGTTTTATTTTTCACTACAGGCACCACAACTATCTTCATAAAATCGGCTGATAAGTAAGAATAGCCCACGCATAGCGAATAAAACATAGCCAATACCCTCGCGACATGTGGCCCGGCGTACTGCAGGTGCTCAATACTAAGACCGTCATGTCCCGGTGACTTACCTCTTGATATACTTTTTATTGCTTTTGAAACATCTTTCGGCAAAAACGCGGTCGTTACCACGTGACTACTCATCCTACTATTGATCACATCCCCGGGCAGGGAGGGGCCCAGTGGCGATTTCACAGAAAAGTGGTTCCTAAAGACATTTGCAATGTCCTTGGGGTTGTTCACACCATCGACGCTCACAGGGAGGCCAGGCCGTACATTAATTTTACTAGTGTTTTTCCAGAAGCCCTTTGAATGCTTTTCCGCAAGAGAGTCCATTTTTCTTTGTTCTTGGTGGTCTTGGCACCACTTTAATCTGGACTTGAAAACTCGTCAGCTTTCGCACATTTCTCGGTAAACAGGATCCGATTTTGGCTTTCCGCACATCACCCATTCATATAACTTGGACCTAGCCTCCCTATGAGCAGCGCTGACGTGCTTGTTCCAACCCACTATGCGTGAGCCACTTCCCCCCACTTTTATGCTTCCCCGACTTACCACCGCTGCGTCACGAAGGGCGGTCACAATGTCGGCGTAAAGCTTATCTAGAGTATGCCAGTGGCCACGGTCATTACAAGCATAATCAGCACAGCTCACACAATCCAAAGGAAAGTCAATCAATCTTAGCCTCTTATGACACTCAATGGTATAGAGATTTGTTCAAAACTTCTTTCACCCCATAATATATCTTTATTTGGATTCATAATTTTAGGTAATATTTTAGGGGTTAGTAATTTTAAATCGCAATTTATAATAAGTGGAAAGTGATCCGACCATTGAGTGTCATATATTACATCAACATTGATCACAGACTGCTTTGCCGACTGAGTAGTAATGCAGTGATCCAGCCAGCTGCATGTCCCGAACACATCACTAATAAAAGTAAAAGTGCCCGTGTTTAACCCTAATATCTCTGTGTCTATACACGACCATAGTTGGTCACTGTAAAACAACTCACCCGGGTCCGCATTAAAGTCTCCCAAAATAAATACGGCATCAATTCCGTATTCGTCAACAATCGCACTCACCGTACTCAAACAGTCTATAAATTCTGGTAAATTTTCTACCGAATTTGTTGGCATATAAACACTTATTATGATCACAGGTCTATCACACGTTATAATTTTTATACCACAAATACGGCTATTATCGCACTGTAATATTGACACCTGTTGAAACGCACTATATCGTCATAACACTGCAGTTCCCCCAAACGGACGTCCTCTAAGGATGCCCGCAGACATATCCATCGCTGACTTTGCCGTGTATCCGAAATCGCTGTCAATGGTGCCGATGTAGGGTATGTCGTGTGACATTAGCCAAGTTTCCTGAAGATACACCACATCACATAATCGGCAGAGTTCTCGGACATCGTCTATTGATCGTTTTATATTTTCGCAATTAAATGTGGCAAGTCTAAATGGGGAACTTTCCATTATTGGGTTTATTTTGACCGTCTACGCTGGTATAACCTGCAACGTTCGTTTTCCTCTACTTAAAGTTTACAAAACGTCGGAATATGACGCCTTCGGGAGATAGCGTTTCGTCCATTTATTTCGATAAATTAGCCTCAGATATTAAAAATTTATATGCTTTGTGTCCTCTTTCCACTTTCATATTTATTTTCTCTAGATTCACTATTTCCTTTGTCTTACCATAGATATGGTTAGTTCTGTCTTTTTCTGTTGCAGAGAGATGCACATTCGTAATGAACATAGGAACACGTTTCTAACGCGCATGTATCGCCTGCCTTATCAGTAGTGGTCAGCTGCTCCTCTAGCTGTAGATTCGTGCTCGATGAGTGTAACGTCACCGCCGGACCGCTTCGAGTGTTCGCCTCCTGATTCACTATTGGCCTTACTCCTCCCTCACCGCAGCCTGCAAGTGCGCTTGCCTGAGCTCGTTTCACCGACAGACGTTGCCGGTCGTTTAGTTTATTTTCTGTTGGCTTATGTCGTTCTAACCTCAATTTTTCAGACTGCGTCGAAGGCGATTTTATGATCAATGATTCATTTATGTTTCTTGTACTTATCTCATTGGGCAACATACCATAATCATGTGTGAGTCCCATTGGTCCACTGTCGAGCCACGCACTTCGTTTCATGTTCATTTTGAAAGCTGACGCCGGCGGTGGGGAATCGGTTTTTAGCTGATAGACTTCCGTTCTTAGTTCATTTACACGCTCTAGCGTAGCCGTCTAAATAAGTCGACTTTATGGCTTCGATTTCAGTCTTCATCGATAGCATGTCCTTCAACAGTTTAGAACAGTCCAAATGATCCCATAAGATTGGTGGCAGTTTATCTAACTGTCTTGCCACAAAAACTGGGATAAGGTCGGGCTCCGTAGTTTTAAATAAGTTCATTTTATCTGCTACGTCACCCTCTTCTTTCCCTTTATTCTTTCGTAATATTTTTCTTTTGTCCGTTGGAATATACTCAAACAAAAGTGTCTTGGAGTTCTTGATATCCTCACTTGTAAATGCCGACTTACAAATACGCACTAGAGTTTCCTCGTCTGCGATCGATATTTCATTTTGTATATATATTTTTTTTTTATAGAAGAGGGGGCAAACGAGCATGCGGCTCACCTGATGTTAAGTGACTACCGCCGCCCATGATCAACCGCAACACCAGGAGAATTGCGGGTGCGTTGCCGGCCCTTTAGAAAGGAGTAAGCTCTTTTCTTGAAGGTCCCCAGGTCGTATCGGTCCGGAAAAATCGCCGGTGGTAAACTATTCCACAGAGAGGTTGTACGTGGAAGAAAACTCCTTGTGAAACGTATAGTGGTGGACCGCCAAGCATCCAGATGGTGTGGATGGTATCGGGACGTTTGCCGTGTAGTGCGTTCACGAAATTTGGCGGCTGGGATTAATCCGAACAATTCCTCAGAGCACTCCCCGTGATAGATGCGATAAAATACGCAAAGAGATGCAACATCTCTTCGCAGCGCCAGTGAATCGAGCCGATCGGAAAGCACTCGGTCGTCGACGATTCGAGCCGCACTGCGCTGGATGCGGTCAAGTGGAAGGAGCTGGTACTGGGGAGCCCCAGCCCAGAGATGGGAACAGTATTCCATGTGCGGCCGAACCTGCGCCTTGTAAAGTTGCAGGCGGTGTGCCGGCATGAAATACTGTCCCGCTCTGCTGAGCACGCCAAGCTTTTTAGAGGCCAATTTGGCCTTCCCTTCCAAGTGACCACGAAACTGCACGTCACTCGATATGTCGACGCCGAGGATTCCGATACTGGCTGAGGCAACAAGGGGAGTGCCTTGAAACTGAGGGGATACGACAAAGGGGTTCTTTTTAGCGGTTAACGCGCAAACTTGTGTCTTCTGGGGGTTAAACTGGACTAGATTTAGTATATGATATATATATGACAGCATCTCGTCAATGACGATGTTACTGCACTTCACTACGTTCGTCATATTTATTAAAATGCGCTCGTTAACGCTCATTAAAAGTTGACACGCCCAAATCGTACGGGTGCGCGCACGCGACTTACGTTACTAATTAGGTAGTCTGCCGTCTAATATCATTCATTAAGTTATTGATTGATTGTATCTATTCAAATACCTTAGTCTGGCAGATATTTTATACAAAATACAAGCGTAAACAAACATCAAGGTCGAAAATTCCTATTCTAGAGTAGGTTATTAACACTATATATTTGAAACGATGGGTCACTTGTTGAGTGGAATTTGAAGGCAGCATAAATATAACGTAAAAAAGTATTATATTGTATTTATGATATTAATACGATGACTGTATTCCTACTTCCGTATAAAACGAAAACTTCTCTACAGGCGGAATCTACTAAAAATGCTTCGATAAAAATATAAAAACATATTACACACCAGGTTTAAAAATATGAACGAAAGTGTAGGTTATGTGGTATAATTTGTTATGTGATATATGATCCGATTAGTTGGAACCTTTGTAACGTAATAATAACTGTCTAATTACTTCTTTTTTGTACGTTGGATCAGGTAAAAGCTGTTGGCTATGCTATCCGCTTTGTTAGTAAATAATGTTCTAAAATTTGATTGCAAATATGATATAAATTCCACTTCTAAACACAAGCTATCCCGACTGATTGTCTTATTATTCCGTAGTATTGCCGTATCGGTATTTAAAAAAATATCTCTGAAACTTCTAGAGCACACCAAGTACGTTGTAATGTACTGAGGCGTTACCATTCTAAGCATTAATTACATGATTTCAACCTCGTACTTCTTCTACAATTAAACAATTAGACGTACAGTGGATCTTCAATTCATAATCACCAACACCGCATAAAGACAGTATACATCTTTTCTTTAGTATAAAGACACGAGAAATATGTGCAGAATTTCCCCACAGAATCAGTTCATACCTCAGTATAGAAATAACGTATCCATGGTAAGCTATCAGAGCTGTCTTTAGGTTAGCTAATTTTGACAGACGATACAGAGCGAACACAAACCTGTTAATCCTCTGGCATACAGTTTCAACGTGATTCTGCCATGCCATGAATGCAGGAAATAAAGTAAATGGGGCTCTACACTCTATTGTGAAAAAACAGAATGTGTCAAAAAAGGCACGTATGGCAGTTCACAATGCTGTACTAGTCCCTACTTTAACGTAAGGTTTTTTTCTTCTTTCAGACTTAATGCTCCAATATAACCTTCATCAACAAATTCACAGTCAAACACGTGTCACTAAAACAACTTCAACATGCTTAGACTTAATTTATCTAAATTTTAGCGATACAAATCTACAAATAACTGTACAAGAATTGGGCCTGTCTGACCATAGGGCCACAATAATTCATCTAAATCTTTCTAAACAAAATAAAAAAAAATATGGTACACCGAAAAAAGACAATACAACAAAAACAATATAGCAAATTTTAAACTTGCATTAGAGTCGCTTAATTGGGAAAATATACTTAATAAAAATAAAGGCATAAACTATAACTATAATATATTTCATCACACTTTAATTAACATTCTAGATTTTATACAATAGACATTGTATACCAAAAAAAGTAATAAAAATAAAAAACAACTACAAAAAACACTGGCTTACCGTTGGTATAAAAAAGTCTTGTTATAACAAAAGATTAATAATAATAATAATAATAATAATAATAATAATAATAAAAAGGCGTAGGGAATTGACGACCCCATCGCCCGCTGACGTAACAGTTAAGTGACAAAACTGCTACGTCAACGCAGTCAGTCAGTGCCTTGCGAGAGGTGTGAGCGCCGTGCCTCGGCAGAATTCAGGGTGCAAAGGCCCGTTTGTGCTTATGGCCGTCCACGATACGGTGCCGGGCCTGGGCGTCTCCCGTTAATGGACGCCCATATTATGGATGGTGGAGAAAAAGATAGTGCGCAAAGGGCCGCTGCCTGGAGGTCGCCAGGGCGCGTCTGGAGCTGGCGCTGGACGTGACAGCATGCGGGCCGCCAGCCGAGCGCGGGGTGTTGCAAGACCACCTAGCAGCCCCCCGCATCCATCATCCCCACCAGAAGGCTTGGTGTTGGCTGGGTCTTCTCGGACTCAGCAAGCGGCACCCGCCGATGGTGGAGCACGTCGCATGCGTTGGTCTAAATCGATGAATGAAAACGCACTGCGGGCGTATTTTAGGGCAAAAGGGGAAGAAACTGGATGTTTGGCGTATCGGGCTCGGATGCATCGCTTTTTTGCAGAGCTGGAGCCATCTCTATCCGTCACTGAGCAAAACCTGGCAGACCGAGTTAGGTACATCCTGCGCTCCAACATATTTGGTGACGCCGAACTCGAGCGACTACGACGTGAGGCTATTCCTTCATCGAATGGAAATGCTGCGGCTGGGAATGCGGCGCCACTAGATGCGCAACAAACTGCATATGTGGATGCTGCCGTCAACATTCCATTTGTGGCTAATTCAGACGATGATGGAATAGTCTCCCACGAACTAGAGAAAATGAGGAGCATACTGGAAGAGTCGATGCTGGAAACGCGCAGCATGCCTCTCGATAATCGACCGCGACTTCCCCGCATACCCCTTAGCAAGCGAAATCGGGCTGTCGTGCGGGCTCTTAACCCAATGCTGGTAACCTATTTGGAAGCCAGCCGGGACCTTTGCGAGACGGATTCAATTCTTTTTGGCGCCGCACTGGCAGTATGCCGTATTATTGGCGCCAAACTTCCCGTGGCTGGACGTGCTACTCAAAAAAGTAGCGCCATCCCAGCCTGGAGAAAAAGAATTGAGGACCGTATCGCAAAGGCAAGGGCCCTTATCGGCAGACTGATAAGCTTCAGGTCGGGTAATACTAGACCGAGGATTATGCGCACCGTTAGGATGGCGTTTGCTGGGACAAATATCAGTTTGTTCCAGCCGGATATCACGCAAAAACTAACGGAGCGCATAGATGACCTGAAGCAAAAAATCGCTGCTTGGGGGAAGCGGATTCGACGATTTAGCGAGAGGTCAAGGCGGTTCAACCAGAATCGTCTCTTCCAGAGTGATCAGAAGAGGCTCTATAAATCATTGGAGCGACCAGAGGTATGTGGAGCGGGCCCAGGACCGGATCAGGCTGCCACTGTCGCATTTTGGCGTGGCCTGTGGTCAGAGCCCGTAAACCACAGCGAGGGCCCTTGGATGGAAGTTGTGGCGAGCCAGAGTGCAAGTGTTACGCCTATGGACCCCGTCACCATAACGCCTGAAGACGTGGCTAAGGCGGTCCGTAGGGCCCCGAACTGGAAAAGTCCGGGGCTTGACGGGCTGCATCATTACTGGTTGAAGGGGTTCGTAGTGTGTCACGCTGTGCTCGCCCGACAGTTTCAAGAGGCTCTCGATCAGAAGTCGCTCCCGAGCCTCTTCACTACTGGGATCACTCATTTGGTTCCTAAAGATCAGGATACCACAGACCCGAGCAAATACCGCCCCATCACGTGTCTACCCACCATATATAAGACACTGACATCCATTTTGAGCGCGAGAATCACTCGTCACCTGGAGCTAAATCAGGTGATGTCACGCGCTCAAAATGGATGCCGGGGCGGTGGTCGTGGAACCAAGGAACCACTCCTCATTGACGCGGTCATTGGCAAAGTGGTGAAACGCAACCGTCGGAATTTCTCCGCCGCCTGGATAGACTACAGAAAAGCATTCGACTCGGTGCCCCATACATGGCTAAAGAGGGTCCTCGAGCTGTACCAGATTGACTGTACAGTTCGAGACTTCCTCGGGCAGTGTATGGGGCAGTGGAGTACGATCCTTTGCTATCTGGGCGAGCGGATGATGGCTGCGGAGAACCACATAAGGATAAGAAGGGGTATCTTCCAGGGCGATTGTCTGAGTCCAATCTGGTTTTGCCTCTCCCTGAACCCTCTCAGTACTTTACTGGAAGGCTCCGGGAGGGGATTTCAGCTTCGGAAAGGAGGTACAAAAGTGACCCACCTTTTCTATATGGATGACCTCAAATTATTCGCCTCCAGTCGCTCCCATCTTATGGAATTGCTAAACATCACGTGTGAATTTAGCAATTCTATTAGAATGGAGCTGGGGACGGATAAATGTGCGATCCTCCATGTTGAGGGGGGAAGGGTTGCTAACTCTGAGGGCATAGACTTATCCATGCCCGTCAACTTAAGAACCCTTTCCGAGGCTGAAACATACCGATACCTGGGTATGTCACAGAACATCGGTATCGATGAGGCTGGTATGAAACAGTCAGTTTGCGACGTGTTTTATGCACGCTTGACCAAAGTGCTTAACAGTCTTTTGTCCGGTGTGAATAGGACACACGCATATAACGGTTGGGTCATGCCTGTCCTCATGTATACCTTTGGCATACTCAGGTGGAGTCAGACTGAACTTAACGCCCTGGATAGAAAAGTCCGCACTACAATGACGTCCCATAGGATGCATCATCCGAGATCGTCGGTAATGAGGCTGTACTTGCCGCGAAAGCATGGTGGGCGTGGCTTCTTGAGCGCGCTCACCATGCATAATCGCGAAGTGTGCAGCCTCCGTGATTACTTCCTGATGAGATCGGATGATCCATTCTATAATGACGTCATTTCTTGTGATAAAGGACTTACCCCTCTATCCTTAGCCAACGAGCAATGGCAAAACCCGGCAGTGCAGAGCATTTCCGACCGGGAGACCGTATGGAAGGAGAAGGAGCTCCACGGGAGGTTCTACAAGGCTCTACATGAGCCTTTCGTAGACACAGCAGCCTCCCTCCACTGGCTACGCTTTGGTGATCTCTTCGGGGAAACCGAGGGTTTTGTCTGTGCAATACAGGATCAGGTTATTAAGACCAACAACTATCGGAGATACATCCTAAAGGATGGTACCGTCGACATCTGTCGAGCTTGTCGCCATCCCGGTGAGTCACTTAGGCATGTCATCTCCGGTTGTTCGGCGCTTTCTAACTCTGAGTACTTGCACAGGCACAACCTAGTAGCCAGAATTCTTCACCAGGAGCTCGCTCTGAAATGCGGTCTCGTGGATCGGAAATTGCCGTATTACAAGTACTTGCCGGAAGCCGTGCTCGAAAATGATCGCGCCAGGCTCTATTGGGACCGGGCCATCATCACAGACAGGACTATTCTTGCGAATAAGCCTGATATTGTGCTGATGGACCGGGCACAGTCAAGGATATTTTTGGTCGACATTACCATTCCGTATGACGAGAACCTCGTGAAAGCCGAAACAGACAAGCAAACAAAATATCTGGACCTGGCTCACGAGGTGACCGACATGTGGGGTGGTCTGCCGACCGAAATTATTCCTGTAGTCGTCTCTGCAAACGGGCTAATCCCAGCCAGCCTCTCGGGTCATCTGAGGCGACTGGGACTACGTGGCGGACCGCTCCAGGCTCAAATGCAGAAGGCGGTGCTCCTCGATACCGCCCGCATCGTCCGCCGGTTTCTTTCCCTTTCCCCCTAACCCTCGGCCGTTTGGTCTCCCCTGCCGAGGGCGTCCATCTGGTTGGGCTTTTATTTATTTATGTATTTTTATATTTATTTTATGTTATTGATATTTATGTATATTTATCTTTTCATTTTCATTTATAATTATATATTTATGGGACCCAACCAGATGAGAAAACTATATAGATACCCCAAAAATAATAATAATAATAATAATAATAATAATAATAATAATTAAAAAGGCGTAGGGAAGTGACGACCCCATCGCCCGCTGACGTGACGGTTATGTGACAAAACCGCTATGTCCGCGCAGTCAGTCAGCACCTTGCCAAGAGGTGTAAGCGCCGTGCCTTGGCAAAAATTGATGGTGCAAGGGCCCGCTTGTGCATATGGCCTCACCATGAAACGGCGCCGGGTCTGGGCGTCTCCCGTTAAATGACGCCCTGTATGGATGATGGAACATAGAAGATTGCGCAAAGGGCCGCTACCTGGAGATCGCCAGGGCGCGTCTGGAGCTGGCGCTGGACGCGACAGCATGCGAACCGCCAGCCGAGCGCGAGGTGCTGCACGACCACCCAGCAGCCCCTCGCATCCATCATCCCCACCAGCTTGCTTGGTGTCGGCAGGGTCTTCGCGGACCCAGCAATCGGCACCCGCCACTGGTGGAGTACGCCGCATGCGATGGACCATCAATATGAATACAAACGCATTGCGGGCGTATTTTAGGGCGAAAGGGGGAGAAATTGGAGGTTTCGCGTATCGGGCTAGGATGCATCGTCTTTTTACTGAGCTGGAGCCATCTATTACTGTCACCGAGCAAAACCTGGCAGACCAAGTTCGGTATATCTTACGCTCAAATATATTTGATGGCGCCGAACTCGAACGGCTACGACGTGAGGCTGTTCCCTCATCAAATGAAAACGCTGCGACTGAGGGTGCGGTGCCACAAGTTGCAGAACAACCCGCACACGTGGATGCCGCCGTGAATACCCCAGTGGTTGCTGATTCAAATGATGATGGAACATTCACCCAGGAACTAGAAATGGAGCAAATGAGGAGTACATTGGAAGAGGCGATTATGGAAACGCGCAGTACGCCTCTCGAAAATCGACCGCGACTTCCCCGCATAGCCCTAAGCAAGCGGAATCGGGCTGTCGTGAGGGCTCTGAACCCAATGCTGGTGACCTATTTGGAAGCCAGCCGGGACCTTTGCGAGACGGACTCAATTCTCTTTGGCGCCGCACTGGCAGTCTGCCGTATTACAGGTGCCAAACTTTCCACGGCTGGACGCACTACTGGACAAAGTAGTGCTATCCCAGCCTGGAGAACAAGAATTGAAGTACGTATCGCAAAGGCTAGGGCTCTCATCGGCAGACTGATATGCTTCAGGTCAGGCAATACCAGGCCAAGGATTGTGCGCACCGTCAGGATGGCGTTTGCTGGGACAAATATTAGTTTGTCCCAGCCGGATATAATGCAAAAACTGACGGAGCGCATAGACGACCTGAAGCAGAGAATCGCTGCTTGGGGAAAGCGAATTCGGCGATATACCGAGAGGGCGACACGGTTCAACCAGAATCGTCTCTTCCAGAGTGATCAGAAGAGGCTCTATAAATCATTGGAGCGACCAATGGTAAGTGGAACGGGCCCAGTACCGAATCAGGCCGACACGGTCGCATTCTGGCGCGGCCTGTGGTCAGAGCCCGTAAACCACAACGAGGGCCCTTGGACGGAAGTTGTGGCGAGTCAGTGTGCGGGTATTACGCCCATGGACCCCGTCACCATAACGCCGGATGACGTAGCTGAGGCGGTCCGTAGGGCCCCGAACTGGAAAAGTCCGGGACTCGACGGGCTGCATCACTACTGGCTGAAGGGGTTTGTGGTGTGTCACACTGTGCTCGCCCGACAGTTCCAAGAGGCTCTCAACCAGAAGTCGCTCCCGAGCCTCTTCACTACTGGGATCACTCATTTGGTTCCTAAAGACCAGGTTACCACAGACCCGAGCAAATACCGCCCCATCACGTGTCTGCCGACCATATACAAGACACTAACATCCATTTTGAGCGCGAGAATCACTCGTCCCCTGGACTCAAATCAGGTGATGTCGCGCGCTCAAAATGGATGTCGGGGCGGTGGTCGTGGAACCAAAGAACCACTCCTCATTGACGCGGTCATTGGCAAAGTGGTGAAACGCAACCGTCGGAACTTCTCCGCCGCCTGGATAGACTACAGAAAGGCATTCGACTCGGTGCCCCATACATGGCTAAAGAGAGTCCTCGAACTGTACAAGATAGACTGTACAGTTAGAGACTTCCTCGAGCAGTGTATGGGGCAGTGGAGTACGATCCTTTGTCATCTGGGCGAGCGGATGACGGCTGCGGAGAACCACATAAGGATAGGAAGGGGTATCTTCCAGGGCGATTGTCTGAGTCCAATATGGCTCTGCCTCTCTCTGAACCCTCTCAGTACCTTACTGGAGGGCTCTGGGAGGGGATTTCAGCTACGGAAAGGAGGGACAAAAGTGACCCACCTTTTCTATATGGATGACCTCAAGTTATTCGCCTCCAGTCGCTCCCATCTAATGGAATTGCTAAACATCACTTGTGAATTTAGCAATTCCATTGGAATGGAGCTGGGGACGGATAAGTGTGCGGTACTCCATGTTGAGAGGGGTAGGGTTGCTAACTCTGAGGGCATAGACTTATCTATGCCCGTCAACTTAAGGACCCTTTCCGAGGCTGAAACATACCGATACCTGGGTATGTCACAGAACATCGGTATCGATGAGGCTGGTATGAAACAGTCAGTTTGCGACGTATTTTATGCACGCTTGACCAAAGTGCTTAACAGCCTTTTGTCCGGTGTGAATAAGACACAAGCATATAACGGCTGGGTCATGCCTGTCCTCATGTATACCTTTGGCATACTCAGGTGGACTCAGACTGAACTTAACGCCCTGGATAGAAAAGTCCGCACTACCATGACGTCCCACAGGATGCATCATCCGAGATCGTCGGTAATGAGGCTGTACTTGCCGCGAAAGCATGGTGGGCGTGGTTTCTTGAGCGCGCTCACCATGCATAATCGCGAAGTGTGCAGCCTCCGTAATTACTTCCTGGCGAGATCGGATGATCCATTCTATAAGGACGTCATTTCTTGTGATAAAGGACTTACCCCTCTATCTTTAGCCAACGAGCAATGGCAAGACCCGGCAGTGCAGACAATTTCCGACCGGGAGACCGTATGGAAGGAGAAGGAGCTCCACGGGAGGTTCTACAAGTCTCTACATGGGCCTTTTGTAGACACAGTAACCTCCCTCCACTGGCTACGCTTTGGTGACCTCTTTGGGGAAACCGAGGGTTTTGTCTGTGCAATACAGGATCAGGTTATTAAGACCAACAACTATCGGAGATACATCCTAAAGGATGGCACCATCGACATCTGTCGAGCTTGTCGCCATCCCGGTGAGTCACTTAGGCATGTCATCTCCGGTTGTTCGGCGCTTTCTAACTCTGAGTACTTGCACAGGCACAACCTAGTAGCCAGAATTCTACACCAGGAGCTCGCTCTGAAATACGGTCTCGTGGATCGGAAATTGCCGTATTACAAGTACTTGCCGGAAGCCGTGCTCGAAAATGATCGCGCCAGGCTCTATTGGGACCGGGCCATCATCACAGACAGGACTATTCTTGCGAATAAGCCTGATATTGTGCTGATGGACCGGGCACAGTCAAGGATATTTTTGGTCGACATTACCATTCCGTGTGACGAAAACCTCGAGAAAGCCGAAACAGATAAGCAAACAAAATATCTGGACCTGGCTCACGAGGTGACCGACATGTGGGGTGGTCTGCCGACCGAAATTATTCCTGTAGTCGTCTCTGCAAACGGGCTAATCCCAGTCAGCCTCTCGGGTCATCTGAGGCGGCTGGGTCTACGTGGCGGACCGCTCCAGGCTCAGATGCAGAAGGCGGTGCTCCTCGATACCGCCCGCATCGTCCGCCGGTTTCTTTCCCTTTCCCCCTAACCCTCGGCCGTTTGGTCTCCCCTGCCGAGGGCCTCCATCTGGTTGGGCTTTTATTTATATATGTATTTTTATATTTTGTTTATGTTATTGATATTTATGTATATTTATCTTTTCATTTCCATTTATAATTATATATTTATAGAACCCAACCAGATGAGAAAACTATATTGATAGCCCACATAATAATAATAATATTCCACAGCTATCACACAACGCCATCTAGTCCCAAGCTAAGCAGAGCTTGTGTTATGGGTACTAGACAACTGATAAACATACTTATATATTTCTAAATACATAAATATTATAGATAAATTACACCCAGACACAGGACAAATGATCGTGCTCATCACACAAACATTTGTCCTGGGTGGGAATCGAACCCACGACCTCCGGCTTAGCAGTCAGGGTCACTAACCACTAGACCAACAGGCCTGTCAATTACTTTACTTAAATCGCACGTTATAAGGTCAAATAATAAAATTCTTACAGATTATTATAAGAAATACGAAAAAATATTAAAAAGGGTTATAACAACGTCAAAAAAATTGCACTATATAAACAAGATAAAGCAGTCTAACAATAAAATAAAAACAATGTGGCATATTGTTCGAGAACGCACAAACAAAATAAACTTAAAGGTAAAATCGAATATTAAATTAAATATCAACAACCAAATTTCTTCTAACCCAAAACAGATCGCCGATAAATTTAATAATTACTTCTCCAATATCGGTGAAACAGTTCATCCACAAGCAAAGGGTCATCCATCAGAAAACTCAATATTTATAGGCAGAGTAGGATTTGAAGAAATACTTAAAATATTAAATAGTCTAAAAATTAAACTAAGCCATGGTGTTGATGAGATTCCCCCAACATTGTTCAAAAAATGTTTTAGTATATCCACTAACATTATTAGTAAACCAATCTTTTAAAGAAGGCGTATTCCCAGATATACTAAAACTTTCACTAGTAAAACCCATCTACAAAAAAGGTACACAAACGGACCCAGGCAACTATCGACCTATCGCCTTATTGCCAGCCTCTAAAATATTTGAAAAAGCATTATATGACCGTATCTATAAATTCTGTGAAAAATATAATATATTTAATGAAAGTCAAAACGGTTTCCGCAAAAACAAATCAACAGTTCTAGCAATTTATAATTACATTCAAAAAATACATAATATAATTAACGATAAAAAAATATGCTATAGGAATCCGATTAGATATGTCAAAAGCATACGATACAGTGCAATATAACATATTACTAAATAAATTATATGACATAGGAATCAGATCATATTTACACAATAGAACGCAAATAGTAGAAATTGAGTACTTTAATAACAAATTGCACAAAATTGAAAAAATTAGATCCGATACTAAAACTGTTAATGCCTCAATACCTCAAGGCAGTGTGCTGGGGTGTCTTATGTTTTTAATTTAAATTAATGACTTTGCAGAGGCTCTCAAGGAATACTGTGTCATGTTTGCGGACGATATTTCTATTCTTATAAGAATTTTTGATATATCAAGCCAAAGTCCAATGAATGTAACAGAAAAAATTAAAAGTATTTTATTAAGAACAACGGACTGGCTAACTAAACATAACCTGCGGATAAACTTATCGAAAACTAAAATAATGTCTTTTCACCCATATCAAAAACCAAAATTAGATATAAAAATAGATAATGACGGTTTCACTATAGATACAGTTAACGAGCACAACCTACTAGGCCTAATAATAGATACCCGTATTACTTGGAAACCACATATAGAAAAATTACATAGGAAGTTAAGCAGCTTTATGCACGCGTTACGCGAAGTAAAAAAAACAACACATGTAACCACCGAGATACTACGCGTATGCATATGCATGGCTTAGTTACGGCATTGTCCTATGGGGATGCAGTACCGAGGCCTCAAGTTTATTAACTAAACAAAAAAAAAACTAATACGGATCATTGCTAATCTACAAAACACAGAAAGCTGTAAGCCTTCCTTTAAGAAGTATAACATTTTAAGTCTGCCCTGTATCTATATTTTGGAACTATGCAAATTTGTCCAAAAAAATCCAAGCTTGTACACAAAACGCGATGACATCATATCTAGGAGTCTAAGGCAGAGAAACAAACTAGTGGTACCAACTTCAAAACTAAAATCTCATTCATCCAGCCCATTTGCCATGTCTGTAAAAATTTATAATAAATTACCCGAATGTATAAAAAACATTAAGAACGAAAAACCACTTGATAAAAATTAAAGCAACTACTTATAAACAAGTGTTACTATAGTACTTCTGAATTTTTAGAAGATAAAAATATAATTTAATATAGATATAAATATAAATGTTAGGTAATAAGGAAATGCCATCCTACTAAATAAATTACAATAAAAATTATAATAAAATTTAAAATTATTCAAATAATTTAATAAAAATTCAATTGTGCTACCTATAATAATATATTAAATGTCAAAATCAATTAATAAATAATAACAATTATAATAGCCGTATTCCATATTCAATGTGTGTATGTATATATATAATATAATGAATGTTAATATTAAATAATTATTTAGCAATAATAATAATAAAACAAAATAAATGTTCCTCCTTCATAATATTGCTGTGCCCATGAGGGTGTATAGAGATACCATAAAACTATGTAACACCTTTTGTAACCTATGGAATGCAATAAAGTTATTGAGTATTGAGTATTGAAGGTAGTGAAAGTTGGGTGTGGCAGAAGAAGCACGAGAGTAGAATAAATGCAGTAAAAATGCGGTCGCTAAGGAATACGTTAGGGCTGAATCTGAGTGACAGGGTGAGATACTGTGTGATAATATTGATATTGATTACAAGTAATCCCTGCTGAAAGTAATTTTTTACTTTTACCACTGGTTTGAAAAAACGACTTCTGTCTTGGGAAGAACCTCACAAAAATCCCGAGCGGTCGCATGTGGTTGCATGAGATTTTTATGGGGATTGAAAGGTTAGTATAAATATTTCTCTAAAATTTTCTACCAGGGTTTCCTTCAAACTAAGGTGATTAGCATCTGCCAATTAATTTCTGGAACCACTACCTGAGGTCTAACGACTTGATTGACTCAAACGGAGCTAGCTCATTTCAGGCTAACTTATGGCGTGAGGAGGGCGGTTCGGGGAGGTTACCACCTTTGATTAGTATCTAGCAATGAACACCTTACATTTATTTAGTACCATTGTCTTCACTCATCATTTTCTTAGATACTTCTAGAAATCTTAGATTTATCTACCTAAAAGTTGCTTGAAATAAAGCACATTCAAAGCACTACCTGAGTTAATGGTAATTTTCTAATTACCATTCTTCATTCATATCTACTATTTTGTCAATTTCCATTCGTTAAAATATTTATAAGCTGAATAAGTGGAACTATTTTAAAGTACCAAAAAAACTAAATTTCAAAACGATTACATTCCTTTATTGAATTGTTCCATCAGAGCTTTCATGTTTTGGATGGCATTAATTTAAACCACATTTCAGTGAGCGGAATTCATGCAATGAAATTTATTACGTTGTGAAGTGCACAAACACATAATCTGCTTTTTGACCGCAGACAGGTGGTTTGATATGAATATTATAACTAATACTGTATAGCAACTTATACTTATACTGTGTAGTAAGTTAACCTGCACACATATGAGTGCGTTAGCATTGTTATATTAAGAGGCACTGACTGCCTCCTTGGTCTAATGGTTGTAGTAGTGCGACTACTGATCGTGAGATCTTGGGTTCGAATCCCGGGTCGGGCTAAAAAATCAATTATTGAGTTTTTCTGTCAAGAAATTCTCAGTAGCTAAAGTAAAGCCGTTGGTTCTGCGCCTGATTTTTCTCCTGTCGTGTCGGTTTACCATCACATCGGATTATGAGAGTGAGGGATTAGAGAGTGCACCTGTGCTTGCGCATACACTTCGGCTCTATAATCCTATCCTGGTTGGTCTCCGTTGAGGCAGGCCGCCGTGACCGAAATTCGGTCTGGAGGACATTAATATTATTATTTATATTAAGGAACGATATTAGATAAATATAAACTAGTAGTTTATAATATGGTGGTAGATATTATAAACTACTAGTTTATATAGCTATTGCAGTGATAGGAAGTGATTTTTTTCCGGCTGAACGAAGAACCCTAGCCAGTCATATTATGTATGGGAGGATTATGTTGGGGGAGGTGTGACAGCTGCTGTCATGCAAAATCGATCTCTGTTATTTATAAAATTTAAAATTAGTCCAACTTGTTGAAATTCGGTAGTGTGTTGTGTTATGTGAAGAACTGTTTATAATAAATGGACAAAAGTGTTATCTAAAAGAAATATTGAACATTTCTTGTGCTATCAATACTAAAGTGATTCGAGTGAATAGTGTATAAAACAATAAATGCTAGGAATTGTTTTTCTCAACTGTTACTTTATAACATACCGTTCTCGTTAAAAGAATGTTTTACAAACACCTTACTGGTTCTAGTTAGTGGAAAAGAACTAAAATATTGTGTAATTAATCTAAAGTGAACGTTTATCATTTCAAATTTGACATTCATAATATAAACACCAATCAGCTGATGATAAATTCCGTAACTATAAATTATTGTCACTAGATGTCATAACTTTATATTGAAAAAATCTACGGTGAAAGTGACATCTTGTGTTGCTTAGAGGTAACAAGAACATAAGTTGATGTTTGGCTAATAATACTTGTCTATTATACAAGATGTCTCTGACCTGTATAAAATGCACTAAAGAAATTATTAATAAGCAAATTCTGGTGTGCATCTCATGTGAGAAATCATTTCACTTAGATTGTACAAGCATATCATTTCAAAGATTTAGAATAATGTCCACATCTTCCAAAAAAGCATTCAAATGCGATACATGTCTCAGAGCATCTACCAGTAAATTACAGCAAATACCTGATAAAGCCAGGATTGAAAATGTAAATATAACAAAACGAAAGAAAATTAACAAAAATATTTCCTTACAAAGCTTATCTGACCATCTCTCTGATGGAGAAGAAACTGATTATTCCTCTATCAATTCTACACCAAATCATCAATTAAACCGAAGACTATCTCTGCATATGCAATGTTATGATGAAATTAGTGAACTGAAACAAAAAATACTGAAGCTGGAGGAAAATCTTGAGATAGCAGAAAATGAAATAACGAATTTATCTTCAGAAAACCATAACTTAAAAAAAAAGTTGTGGAATATGAGCTAAAGGTCAA
This sequence comes from Parnassius smintheus behrii, assembly GCA_036936625.1. Taxonomy (NCBI): domain Eukaryota; kingdom Metazoa; phylum Arthropoda; class Insecta; order Lepidoptera; family Papilionidae; genus Parnassius; species Parnassius smintheus. The sequence goes on from JAUPFT010000019.1 coordinate 4,926,841, forward strand.
TCAGTTGAAACACATATGTAAATCTACCCCATCAAGTTCAAGTAAGTCCACGAAAAAGAAAAAGAAAAAAGTAGAGAAAATAGACTTTAATATATCATTAAAGGAATCAGAAAACCAAAATCCTCCTCACATAAGGCTTGCACCGAGTAGTTGCCCCTTGACGCAACTAGATGGCAGCACGTCAACAGAGAACTTTAACACCTGCGTCACTGTTGGGACCTCACAAGAAGGTGCAACACCAAAAAAACAAGAAGTCGACAACTTAAATCGCAAAAAGAATCGCATTTTCATTCTTGGTGATAACCAACTACGTGGATTGTCTTCAGCTCTAACAATGTCAAGAAGTGGAAAATGGAATGACACGTGTAAAATCTATGGCCATATCATGCCTGGAGCTACTAGTGAAGAAATATTACGAAACTGTGATCATTCTTTGTTAAATGAACTAACGGAAAACGACTTTGTAATAGTTGGCTTCGGTAGTAATGATAAAGATTTACATAGGCTCCATTCTGACATATGTATTTTAATCAACAAATTATCTAAGGCGACTGTACTTTTATTACCTATTTTGTATAATCCATATATGAATGAAAACACATTAAACTACAATTTACAATTATGGACAAAGCATTTTGAAAATGTTAGATATATTGACATTTTTAAGAATTTTAATTATTTTAATTATTACAAACATAGCTATTTGACAAATGTATGCGACAAAATTAATTTATTAATTGATTATAATGACTATAAAAAGCAATTTTTATGTTATGAAAACATTAGATTGTATATAAAAAGTTCTGTTCTAGTCTCTAACAAAAAGGTTCAACAGCTTCCAAAAAAAGGCACTATACCATTCTATTTTCAAAAAAATAAGAAAAAAATTAACAACTTTGAAAATCAAATTGAACAAACTTTGAATGATAGCGCAGTAATTAAAAAATCCACTGACAAGTTATTTCGTGACAAAAAATAATGATTCTAATCTTAGAATATTCCACCAAAACATTCAGAGTTTTTCGAGAAAAAAGGAGATTCTTGAAATTGCATTGACTGAGCTGCATATCAAAAATATAGTTCCTGATATATTATGCCTTAGTGAAACTTTTATAGAAGCAGGTAGTGAAAAAAATCTTCGTTTACATGGTTTTGATCTTGCTGCCTCTTATTGTAGAAAAAACAAAACAAAAAGGGGTGGTGTGTGCATATTGGCCAAAAAGGGTTTATGCGTTAAGGTACTTGAGGAAGTTAATAGTATAGGTCAGGACCATTACCTCGAATGTTGTGGTATTCAGATTGTTAAATACAATATTAAAGTTATTTGTATATATAGAGTTCCAAGAAATAACATACATGATCTAGACTTGTTCTTTGAAAATCTAGAATACCTCTTTTCAAAACCATAAATAAAAGTACTAAGACTAAGTTCGTATTTGTTGGTGATTTTAATATTAATATAATGGAAAATAATAAAATCACCGAAAAGTTGCATAATCTCTTAAAAAATTTTAATCTAACGTCACATATCAATCAACCTACTAGGTTGAACTCCTGTCTTGACCTTATCCTTAGTAATGTGAATAATGCTACTGCAGAGTTATTACCACTTGCTCTATCGGATCATGACATGGCTCAAATGCTACACATTCCTGTATCAAACAAAGAAATACCACTCCTAAAGTACTATATTATAAAACGAAACTATTGTAAAGAAAATGTTAATAAATTTAAATACTGTATATCGAGATTAACGTTTTCTGATGTCTTTAGTGAATCAAATTTGAATATAGCTTTCCAAAACTTCTTTGATACTTTTATGTTATTTTATGAGCTATGCTTTCCTAAAATTAGGATATGTATTAATAATAGAGTTCGTCGACCTAAGTGGATATCAAAAGGACTGAGGAAAAGCTGTACAATGAAGAGGAAGCTTAGATTTAACTACTATAAAGTAAAATCGAACCAGAATAAAATAAGGTATATGATCTATTCCGCTGTACTAAGACGTTGTATAAATCAAGCGCAAAAACTTAATAATGATAAATATATTGAGCAATCAAAAAATAGATGTCGTGCTTCCTGGAATATAATAAAAAATCAGACTTGTTGCATAAATAATAATTTAATTCAAAAAGTTTGTATAAATAACAATTATTTGACAGATCCTCAACAAATTGCTGAAGCCTTCAACAACCACTTTATTGAATCAACAAATATCAATAATAACAGTAATCAGTGCCAAAACACTAATAGTCTAAGAGTATGTAATAGCATGTATTTAGAAATGTATACTGTTGATGAAGTATTGAAATTAATACAAACATTAAATAATACGAAGTCGGAAGGTTTTGATGGTATTTCAACGGATGTTATTAAAAGTTGTTGTACGGTTTTAGGTAGAGTATTAACTTACCTAATAAACCTGTCATTTAAAAAAACTACTTTTCCTAGTATCTTAAAAAAGTCAGTTGTTAAGCCGATACATAAAAAGGGTGACTCTAAAAATTTAAATAATTATAGACCGATTAGTATAGTCTCAGTTTTATCTAAAATATTTGAAAAGGCAATGGCTAAACGTATTGTAGACTTTACGATGAAATATAATTTAATTAAAAGTGAGCAATATGGCTTTCAAAATAATAAATCTACAAGCCTCGCTGGATATGATCTTGTTGATGCAATTGTTAAGGCTATAAATAATAAGCTAAGAGTTACAGCAATCTTTTTTGATATGTCGAAGGCCTTTGACCTTGTATCCCACAAAATACTCTTACAAAAACTGGATAATTTGGGTTTTCGAGGCCCTGTCCTAGATTGGATTGCTAGCTATCTAAGAAATAGGATACAATTTGTAGAATTAACAAATATTGATAAATCACAGACATTAACTTCTTATAAATCCAGTGATAGATTAAATTCATTTGGAGTTCCACAAGGTTCCATATTAGGGCCAATTCTTTTCCTTTTATATATAAATGACTTACCTGACTCAACTTTATACAAATGTATTTTATTTGCTGATGATATTTCAGTTATTGTGACATCTAAAAAAGACATTGACATTGACATCTATGAATCTAATATTAATAATACTATTGACAATATTTCAAAGTGGGCGACATATAATAATTTATGCATTAACCTAGAAAAGACATGTTATATTCAATTTAGTGATTATGGAACATTGAATAATAATCTTAATATATATTTCAATGGACAATCTGTTAATGAAATGACTGAATCAAAGTTTCTGGGAATATTATTGGACAAACATATGAACTGGAAAGCCCAAGTTGAAAAAGTCTGTTCTAAAATAAATAGCTACATTTTTCTTCTTAGCAGACTGAGAAGAATTACATCTCATGAAACTATACTAACGGCGTACTATGCATACATTTATTCTGCACTCGATTATGGTCTTTTGCTTTGGGGTAACAGTACAGATGCTATTAAAGCCTTTACGGCCCAAAAGAAATGTATTCGAGCTATGAATGGTTTGGCACCAGATTCATCGTGTAAACCGTATTTCAAAAAATTACACATTTTGACGCTGCCATGTATGTACATACTAAATTTGGTATGTTTTGTTAAAAATAATATACTTTTATTCACAAAGCTAAGAAATACTGCACAGAGAAACTTGAGGCATACTGAAAGATTGACACATAGTGTAATGCCAAGCACTAGCCTCTATAGAAAAAATTGTTCAGCTATGTGTATAAAAATTTTCAATGCACTGCCTATAGAGTTTCAATCACTCCCAAAGTTACGTTTTCGCAGGGTTGTCAAACAATGGCTTGAGGAGCAATGCTTCTACTCTGTTGAGGAATATTTAAATTTTATGATAAGGATTAGAGATCGATATTAAAATGAATTATGTAACTACTATCATATTATTTTAATTAAATTAAATGTAATAAAATTATTATGATGATTTTGAAAACATGTTATTAATTTATTAGTTGTGAAAATGTAATTAATGTATTAGATAAATATTTGTATGTCAACATTATGACAAAACATGCTGGACTTAAATAATTTACCAACCTGTAATGTACCATGTTTTCTGCAAATAAATTATGATTATGATTATGATTATGATTATGTATATTGCAGTAGAAACGGACTGATAAGGTATTTTTATTGTCACCATGTAAACGTTTCGAATTGGGACTTGAACAAATTTTCCATTATAATACCGTTACTTTTACAGTCTGTCAATATTCGTCTCCTTCACCTCACATAGGCCTCCTCCCTAGAGTGTCTCTTAGGGGGGGGGGGGGGGATATTTGCTAAGATTGCCAAGCTTGGCAGGCGCGTTGTCAATCGCAGTTTTTTATTTCATATTAGTCCTTTCATAATCTGGTTTGTTTTCCTCTGTGGCCTCCAACGACACCTTTGACTCCAATGACCAGAACGACATGGGGTAATGGAAATTCTAACACCGTTACTGCACGGTCACTAAAATATAAAATAATAAATAATCATTTGATCGACTCTTATAAGAGGATGAGGTTGAGAGTACAGATTTTTGTTGGTACAGTATTAAAGCATAAAATTAAATTTTCATCAAAATTCCTAATCTAAAGGCTTAAAAATTGCTAGTGCTGTTGTTGAGCTTGTGACTCGGCGCAAGTAAGAAATTTCGAAGATTAAGTGAAATTCGGATCCATTGTTGTCTCTCTAACTTCCTCTTTAGGAAGCCTCAAACTTTGACGTTATTTTATGCAACATTGCTTCGTTTGTTTTTGTTTAGAATTTGGAAACACCGAAAGGCATAGAAATGTATAAGGGTACTTTATTATTTACCCTATTAATATCTTAATCATTAAAATAACGCGACTAGGAATTAAGTACATACTAGAAGTTTTTCCTGTATCGTGGAAGTGTTTTACGTATGTAATTACACATGGACAAACATGCAGAGCCGGATTTAGTAATAGTTTTAAAAAAATAATAAAAAAACTGGTTAACAACCCACCTGTAAATCGTGATACTATGCCAACCCCCTCATGAGGCAATCTATGGAGGGGGAGTTTAGCAGTGGACTTTCGAATTGATTAGGTTTGTGATACAAAATTATGTGTACAGTTTAGTTTACAGTAATAACCAGTGGGGAAAGCGTGTTATGGAGTGGAAACTTATCCTAGGCAAACATAGTGAGAGATGTCGCCCTAACTAGATGATGCAATGATTTACGCAAGGTGGCTGCAGGAATTGAATGCATGTAGCTAAAGATCTAGCTAAGTGATGCGCCTTGGAAGAGACCTATGTCTAGATAAATACTGCCGCATACTGATGATGTAATCAGTCTTAACATTGAATGTCTAAATGTAGCTTACCGTGAGCCGTAGTAGCTCAAGTACTAAGCGCTCGCTCAATAAAAAATCAAAAAAAATTTCACAGTTCGCGAGCAAATCAAGTTCAATCCCCGCCGGCACCAATGAAATTGTTGATTGCAATATTAAATGCTAATTTAACACGTGCTCAGCGGTGAAGATATCTTTAGAAAACTCGCTTGTCTGCGAAATACGACAAAAATATAATTCGAAGTCAGTTTGTCAATACGCATTATGGCAGAGCGGCGGACATTTCCTTACCCTAAAACCCCCTCCTAAATGAGAAGTGGAAGTGAAATGAGACTTGTGGCAAGCACTAGGACACATATAGGTTTTATGTTTAACTTTAACTTTTATGTACCCTAACAATTGAGGATGAGAAGAACAAACAAATGCTGTTTATGGTTAGCTCTCTAAAATTATAGAAAAAATATGTTTCTTATTGTACAACAACAGTAACTATTGGCTGGAGATAAGCACTGGCTGTATGCGTGCAGTACTGTACATACATTTGAGACACGATACACTAAGCCGTAATAAATTGATGAGTTAGCATAGCAGCGATCATAATTGATCATACTAATCATAATGACACTTTTCATACAATAAGCGTGACGAGCGAGCACCCAATCCACCTACCTGAGTAATTTACTTTTATCATCGATTAAGAATCAAAATAGAGATTGGTTGTCACCCTGGAGAACTAAAGATGAAATGTCCTGTTACCAGTAAAAACAGTCTCCGATAATCTACGATCGCCATACGAAAAATAGCAGTATTAAAATGTTATTATGCAGGAATTCTGTGAGAGAGTGGTCGTACCTCGGTCGAGCCGACCCACTCGTGCAACAACCATAATATTGCTGTATGCAGCGTTTAACCACGTTTGAAAATTTACTTCAAGACCTGAATTGGTGTGCTAAAATGCTGTACGTTTTGATGCACTTTTCTATTAAAAATAACAACTTGTCCAACCTATTTTGAAGTACATAAGGTTTTCTTCAGTTTGAATAATAATGAAAGATGAACTTCGATTGCGATTTCTAGCCAATAGTTGAAATTGTGATTGAAATCCCAATTCTATTCTATTGTATCAATTTCTATTTTAATCAATTTAACTGGGTCGCAGTATTTTCTCGAGTATTTTCAATCGGGGAATGCTTCAATATTCAATTGGAAATTCTTATTACCCATTTTGAAGATGCGGTTGATTGATTGATTTGATTATTTGAATAATTTAAAAAAATGTCGTTATACATTCATTTTGCATCTGTCAGCAACAAAACTGAAGCCAATTATTAGAAATCCATAAAAATAAAAGCGAACAACGATTTTTTTCCTATACAATCGAATCTCCGTTATTATATTTCTAAATTATAATTAAACATTTCAGGTGATAATGTCAAATTGCAGATTGAACTAACGCATATAATACGTAAAAAATTGCAAATAATTTTGAAAAGGGAATACAAAAAGCTAGAAGTTAAAAAGAGAAAAAAAAAAGAAAAATTTTATGCAGATAAGTTAAAACTAATATAATATAATTATGTAAGATACAATATCCTATACCTTTAAACGAGCAATTCTTGTATATATATAATCAGAACCTCGGAAACGGCTCCAACGATTTTCATAAAATTTTGTGCCCGGGGAGTTTCGGGGGCAATAAATCGATCTAGCTAGGATTTATTTTTAGAAAATGTCCTTTGTCCGTGTTTTCAGGCAATAAAAAAACTGCTACAATATAAGAAGGTAAATTTTGACAGATCACTAACGATCGTAATAGCTCAGGTGGGATGTCGGTCGGGCGTGATACCGGAGTTCCGTGGTTCGCGTCCTGTCTTTGGATCGGCTTTTTTCCTTTTTTTTAAAGTTCCCTTCTTTTGTGAGAAAATCTATTACTTCAAGCCCTTTTTTAGCTTTATTTTAGTATTTTTTAAAAATACGAAAATTTTAATAAAACTAATTGCACTCATGATTTTTATTCCAATAACCGGTTCAGTTCTTTCCATTCTGTTAATAAGTTAATAAGATCAAAAAATATTATTTAGGTTTCATCAGTATGTAATTTATAAATGAAATTTCAAAAAAACCGAGCAAAGCTCGGTCATCCGGGTACTGTGCATTTGTGTGCATGACGTGTAGTACATATCGAGCATATGTGCTTGCGCATACACTTGGGCACTATAATCCTGTCGTGCGCCGATGGCACTGATGATGTTAATTTTTTCTCCATATCGTCACTTACTATACCTTAATTTACAACCGGGTATATTTTCTTTAAAAATATTTTTTAAATTTATTAAACGAATGCGTCATTCACCTTTCGGTGATGTCACTTAGACTAAATGACAAAAATCGGAGATATATCCTATAGGACAAGAAATACAAACGACAATTTTGTTGCTGATGTCCGGTCTATTACTACTACATACTTAAATGTCTTTGATATCGATCTACACTTTATTTACTTATGCTGACTCTCATGAACTTTTTTACATAGCTTGTGGATTATTTATTGATATTTTAATATTTTTGTGTTAAAATCATAAAAATTGCCCTACATATACACTTTCACAAATGAAAAAAACTAAAAAAGCTCAAAAGTACCAATCGAAGTAAATACGCAAAACTTAAAATGAAAATTGTTGTGTGATTCCCTACTGTAATGTTCTTTAACGGTTTTAAATAAATTTGGTGTCAAGGCCTTCTACAGCACGTAGATGTGTAGTAAATAAAGTATGTTTCAGTACATATTTGTTTATACACACATTTTTGTTTTATTTACATTTTTGTTTATACTATTATCGATGAAACCGGTCTGACAACTTGCAAACCAATATCCCACAACTATATTCGCATTAACTTCTTGAAAAAAGTCCAGTATCTTTATCGAATTATTTTGTCTGTGACAGTTAATAGTCTATTAGAACAACAAATCATGAATGAATGACGGCATGGCCTGGAGTTAGACTAGATCTGAAGTGTACAGAGAGGCAGTATGACCAGTTTCAACTGCAGAAAAGTTGATACTTTATATGGAATTCGGCCGAAAAGTTTTCAGTCATCAGCATACCATACGTAAAACACATTTATTAAACGTAATAATAATTCTAACTCTAAATACCATTCGACTAGTAACCCAGTAGCTAGAAACAGAATTTTTCGGCCTTGATTTTATTATGGTATTTTGTATAAAATATCATTTACATTAAATTATTTGAATAGTTCCAAATAATCATTAAACTAAAGAAAGATCTTAGACGGTTGACTCCCTAATTACTTACTAACGTCAAATTGATAAAGTCGATCCATTATGTTTCCAAGAATCTTACTACACATAAAAGATTGAAATTAAAACCTTGGCTGTATATTATTAATAAATTTGTTTTGAAGAATCCATACAAAATGCTTCCAAAAACTTTGTAGAGATCAGATTCTAAGAGTACTATCGCAAAGGAAAAGATGATCTTCCCTCGAGATGACAAAAATGATAACATAAATGATAAATGAGGTTGTTACTTCAAATGAATAAATATATCTTTATAATTCTGAAGTCGAGTCTTTGCTGAACAGAGTCTCGGATTGGGGACGACTAAATCTAGTCCAGTTTAACCCCCAGAAGACACAAGTTTGCGCGTTAGCCGCTAAAAAGAACCCCTTTGTCGTATCCCTCAGTTTCAAGGCACTCCCCTTGTTGCCTCAGCCAGTATCGGAATCCTCGGCGTCGACATATCGAGTGACGTGCAGTTTCGTGGTCACTTGGAAGGGAAGGCCAAATTGGCCTCTAAAAAGCTTGGCGTGCTCAGCAGAGCGGGACAGTATTTCATGCCGGCACACCGCCTGCAACTTTACAAGGCGCAGGTTCGGCCGCACATGGAATACTATTCCCATCTCTGGGCTGGGGCACCCCAGTACCAGCTCCTTCCACTTGACCGCATCCAGCGCAGAGCGGCTCGAATCGTCGACGACCGAGTGCTTTCCGATCGGCTGGATTCACTGGCGCTGCGAAGAGATGTTGCATCTCTTTGCGTATTTTATCGCATCTATCACGGGGAGTGCTCTGAGGAATTGTTCGGATTAATCCCAGCCGCCAAATTTCGTGAACGCACTACACGGCAAACGTCCCGATACCATCCACACCATCTGGATGCTTGGCGGTCCACCACTGTACGTTTCACAAGGAGTTTTCTTCCACATACAACCTCTCTGTGGAATAGTTTACCACCGGCGATTTTTCCGGACCGATACGACCTGGGGACCTTCAAGAAAAGAGCTTACTCCTTTCTAAAGAGCCGGCAACGCACCCGCAATTCTCCTGGTGTTGCGGTTGATCATGGGCGGCGGTAATCACTTAACATCAGGTGAGCCGCATGCTCGTTTGCCCCCTCTTCTATAAAAAAAAATTATCTACCTAAAAGAAGTCTGAAATAAAGAACATTCAAAGCATTACCCGAGTTAATTGTAGTTAGAACACCGATTATTTTGTCAATTTACGCCTGTTAAAATATTTATAAACTGAATAAGTGAAACTATTTTGAAGTACCAAATAAATTTCGAAACGGCTAGATTCCTCTATTGATTTGTTCCATCAGAACGTTCATGTTTTGGATGGAATTAATTTAAGCCGCATTTCAGTATGTGAAGTTCATGAAAAGAAATTTACTACGTTACGCAGTGCACAAACACATGAACTTCTTTTTGACCTCAGACAGGTGGATTGATATGAATATAGTAAAAAAAAACACAATAGTATAAGTTTGACTTGCGCAATTTTGAGTGCGTTATCAATGTTATTAAGGCACTGACTGCCTCGTTGGTATAGTGGTTGCAGTAGTGCGACTGCTGATTTATGAGGTCTTGGGTTTGAATCCCGGGTCGGGTCAAAAATCAATTATTGTATTTTCACGTCAAGAAATTTTCAGTAGTTGCCCGGAGTCAGGAAGTTGGCGTCACCTCACCCCCGTGCCTTGGAAAGCACGTAAACCCATTGGTCCTGCGCCTGATCTCTCTCTGCATGTATCGGCTTACCGTCCCATTGGATTATGAGAGTGAGGGAATAGAGAGTGCACCTGTGCTTGCGCATATACTAGGGTACTTTAACTCTGTCCTGTGCCTGTGGCTAGTCTCCGTTGAGGCAGGTTGCCGTGACCGAAATTCGGTTTGGAGGTCGGTTTGGAGGATATTATTATTATTATTCATATTAAGGAACCATATACATAGTTCCTTAGTATATATAACTAGTAGTAAAAATATATACTATTAGAGGGAGTTGACAGTGAGGAGTTAGGTAATTTTTATTAAAATTTATTTGCTCTTACATTTCTTTATTGGTTTTCAAAATTTATTTGCTCTTACATTTCTTTATTGGTGTTCGTATCGCTCATGGAATCTTGTCGACACTTTCACAATTCTACCCTTAGATAAAGTAACTGCATTTTTAGACCATCTAAACTCTATAAATTCTAAAATTCAGTTCACAGTGGAGTTAGAGGCAAACAATTCTTAAGCTCTTCTAGATGTGTTAGTAATTCGAAATCCTGATAACACCTTGAGCCATACTGTGTACAGAAAAAATAACAATACAGATAGATATTTAAACGGTAATTCTCACCATCATTCTTCACAGCTAGCAACCGTGAGTTAATCTTTGTTTCAGAGAGCACGAGGTATCTGTGACAGTAAACACCTGGCTGCCGAGCTCCACCATGTCAAGCAAGTTTTGCATGACAACAAGCTTCGGGTCCCGCGCCTACGTCACAGTGAACGAGTGAAGCCGCCCACAGTCGAGCGTGTACCTGCTGTACTGCCATATGTTAGAGAAGTCAGTCACTGACAAGATTGGCTACATCTTGAAGCGCACTTCCATCAAAACATATTTCAAGCCGCCGAAGGAGACTGGTCAGTTTTTACCATCAGTCAAGTGTAACGTCCCTCTGCAAGATGCAGGAGTGTACAAGCTTGATTGTGAATGTGGTCTCTCCCATATAGGACAGACTAAAAGATCAATTAAAACCCACGTTAAGGAACATATAGATGATATGAAGAATCGACGCTCCGGGAAGTCTGCAGTCTGTGAACACGTACAGGATCGCCCCCGTCACTACATCAGATTTGATAGACCACAAATTCTCGCTAAAGAACACCGATTCCTTCCAAGGATGATTCGCGAGGCTATTGAAATCAAAAAACATCCTAATTTCAATAGAGAAGATGGCTGGGTCTGCTTGGGATCCTATAATAAATAAAATTAAATCCCAACTCAGGCATACAACTTCAAGACTTCAAGATACCATAAGTTCATACTATGTAGATCGGAACAAAAGTTAAAATTTTAATCCATGGTAACCGCAGTTAACTATGACATCTGGACGTTGAACATCTCAGTCCTCCCCGTGACTATAGGTGCTGTAAAGCGCTCGAAACGTCGGGTATTTAAGAAGTTAATTGAATTAATACGCGATAAAATCCGTAAAAACTAGTATTACTAAAAAGTTCACTTCGGTCACTAGTGTCACGTTATCCGCACAAGTAAACAATGGTTTGCTCTATGATCTCAATAAACACGCAATGAGAGATTGCGGTAAAATTTTTCCAGCTCCAAAATCAATATCAATCGGCTTTTACTTTATTTAACTTTTTATATTGCTTAGAAAAACAAGAATTACGTAAGACGCTCACGGTTCAAAAATAAATATGCCAACCAATTCGGTTTCCTGTCATGTGGTATTTAACTATAACATGACACAAACATCAATCTATAAAATTTCACCTAACGTACCTTGTATTTGGGTAATATTATTATACCTCAAAATTTATTCGAATTACGAACAGCATGTTTGTTTAATGAATAATGAAATGAGAAAAAAACATACAATTCAATTGTATACTTTTGTTAAAATAAATACGACGACGATAGTCGTCACTGCCCCGCCGTTTACGTGGGTCAGACTGGTCGCAACTTCGGGACACGTTATAAAGAGTAATTAGCCGGATACAGAAATTTCAATCCTGATAAATCTCATTTTGCTAAACATCTCTTGGAAACTGTACACAACCTAGCCAATGACCACTTCTTTAAATTTTTACACACTTGTAATAACCCTTTATAAGGCAGAGAAAAATAAAGATGACAGCAATGTATATCAAATGGATAGTGAATAGTATTACCATTTGGATGATCCTAACGACAAAAAAATTTATGAAAATTTATGGGAAATTTATGGAAAACGCGGTGGCAATATAGTTGCCACAGCCTGTCAATAAAGCGAAGCTTTTTTTTGTACTCAGTTTATTAAAAAGAAACAAAAACATAGCATAATGAAATGCTACGGTTGTATTGGATACGTCGGATTACAATTTTAAAATACAACAACTTTTGTTGGATGAAAGTACATACCGTAAGGTCAAAACAGACCCTACAACCAATACGCTTAAAACAACTAGCGATCTAATTAAGAAATACTCCGAGAAACTGAATCTAGACGTCAATTCGATGATACCTTCGTGTGCAAAACCTCCCAAGTTGTATGGGTTACCAAAAATACACAAACCTAATGCTCCATTACGTCCAATAGTGAGTCCTCCCTCCCTCCCTCCTTACTGCACCTATTACCCCAAGGTTCTACAAGCGGTACGTAGACGATACTTTCACAATTTTACCATCAGACAAAGTAACGGCGTTTTTAGAACATCTTAATTCCATAAACTCTAAAATTCAATTTACTATGGAATTAGACGCAAATAATTCCTTAGCTTTCCCAGATGTGTTAGTCACCCGAAATCCTAACAACACCATAGGTCTGTGTATAAAAAAAAGACCCATACAAACCGATACTTAAATGGTGAATCTCACCACCATCCTTCACAGTTAGCTACCGTGGGCAAATCTTTGTTACAGAGAGCACGAGGGATCTGTGACAGCAAACACCTGGCCGCGGAGCTTCAGCACGTCAAACAGGTTCTGCACGACAACAAGCTTCGGGTCCCGCGCCGCCGTCACAGTGACCGAGTGAAGCCGGCCACAGTCGAGCGTGTGCCTGCTGTACTACCATATGTCTATATCTTGAAGCGAGCTTCTATTAAAACATTCTACAAGCCGCCGAAGAAGATTAGTCAGTTCTTACCATCCGTCAAGTGTCATATTCCTCTACAAGATGCAGGAGTGTACAAGCTTGATTGTGATTGTGGTCTCTCATATATAGGGTAAACAAAGAGATCTATTAGAACCCGCGTAAAAGAACACATAGCTGACGTGCAGCATCAACGTTTCGGGAAATCTGCAGTTTGCGATCATATCCTAGATGGCCCCAACCATTACATCAGATTTGATAGACCACAAATCCTCGCGAAAGAACATCGATTCCTACCAAGGATGATATGTGAGGCTATTGAAGTTAAAAAAACATCCTAATTTCAATAGAGAAGGAGGCTGGGTACTACCACCTGCTTGGGATCCTATAATTAATAAAATTAAAACTAAACCCAAGCATACCACTGCAAGAATTCAAAACACAGTTAGTTCATTCTGCGTAGATCGGACCAAAGACAATAATTAAAAAGCTGAAGGTACTCCGGGTTAACTTTGACATCGGGACGTCAGTCACCTCAGTCCCCTGTGACCATGGGTGCTGGAAAGCACCCGAAACGTCGGGTAATTAAATTAATATAAATAAAACGCGATTAAATCCGTAAAAGTAGTTTTAATCAAAAACATAGCAAATAAAAATGTTGATTCATCTGTTATTTCCTGTTTTGATTTCTATCAAACGCATATTATATTTATACTTGCTGGCTGTGAAATAAATCAAAACAGGGAACTACACAAAGTCGCTGAATCTTTATTTATTTATTTAATTTCAAAACTCTTGTGGCTTACAGAAAATCCAACACGCACACAAGGTTTAATTTTACATGCAAAAATATTACAAAAAATCATCCAGTTATAACAAATGAATTAATAGGTATCACTTATAAATTAATAATTAAAAATAATAATCATAAATTAAACAATTATGCAATATTAGTGTTATAAAATCTCTAAGCCTTTATCAGCGCGTGTTGAGAAATTAAAATATGAAAATAAAATATTAAAATATGAGTATAAAAAGAAAAAGGTCACAATCATACAATGTCAGGCTATGAAATATTTTGTCGTATTAATTTATAATGCAATGTCAATAAAAGCTAATTACAATATATGTCCATAATTAAAATTACATCTTAAATACAAAGTAATAAATAGTACATAGTCAAGCAAATTAAATTGTCGAATTATTAATTGTCTTATTATCGATAATTTTATTAAAAAATTCAGCAGACGTGTCATACTGTCTGCAAATATGTCAATTTCATCGTGTTGAGTGAGTATGTCCCGTATTAGTATCAATGCTCGATTTGTTGGTGCATAGGCAGCACGTTTGGTACGTGTAACCGGTCTATCTAGGAGACGCGGCCTACGGCGCGGAGCCACCATTCCTCCATTATCTCTCTAGCTTTGATCGTTTATTGCGAGTTTTCGTGCTACACATACGACAGCGTCGCCAGGAGTTCAGTTGCTCATGCTGATGAATACCCACGTTACTCAAACGTATCTCATCAACTACTCCTACTTCTTTTTGTCTGTTTGTACAGAGCTTTGGCCGTTTTGCGGAGTATTGGGGCTGTCTGTCCAGACTTCCTTTCCTTGATGAATAATTGCTGATGAGACCACGAGCCAGGCACAACCGAAGGTGTAATTGTGAAAGTGGGTTGTGTACTCTTGTGTTGCTAGAATATAGTAAAAAGGAGTTTGTGATGGCTAAATCTACGCAAAAATAGAAAATACGAAGCCACCACCTCTTGCTTCGTCTGCCAACTTCGTAGGTGGTCCGCTTCTGGTCAAAACGGTCTAGACCGCCCATGCGCTCTGTGTATTGAAATACAGTTGATGGACACAGAAAAGCCCGTTTCAAACCATCTTTCTGTGTTCGATCGCAAAAAGTCTTATTTACTTTTGGGTGGAAGGCAGTGGTCAAAAGTGTGACGAGTTTAGTGTCCTGCCACATTACAAATGCCACGTTGTTTTTAGTGCGCCATCGGAATTCGCCTCTTGCTAAGTTTATTTTTTGGCTCCTTGGTATATTCTTCTTTTTGGCATGTTGCAACGAGAGGTAGATCTGCTCTGTTACTATTGACTGTTGTTGTGGCATATATACCATTATTGTATAAATATTGTAGTATGTAATACGATGCGAAAAAATTATCGAAGGTTACGTGTCCACGGTATCCTTCATTTACCAGCTTCTGTGTAAGGGATTTTACAATGTTAGCTCCTAACCCAAATTCTGTAGACTGATCGTCCCGTTTCCCTGTATAAATTTGGAATTCGAAAACATAGCCTGTCTCGCTGTCAGCTCTAATCCACACTTTGTAGCCTCTTTTCACTGGTTTTAGTGGCATATATTGTTTGAGTGATGAGATACCTTTGAACTGAATCATCGACTCATCTATTGATAGAGATGTTGTAGTTTTTGCAGAACGTTGGCAGGCCGTGTTGAGCAGCTCGAGAAGCGGACGCACTTTATATAATTTGTCGAACTGAAGCGCTCCTCTCGGAGGCATCTTAGAGTTGTCGTTCAAATGTAGGTTTTCCAAAACTTTCTTGAATCTTTTGCACGTCATTACCGATGCTATCTCAGAAACACGAAAAAATGGGTCACTTGATCAATATAAATCAATTGTTGGTAGCGGATGGAGCCCCATCAAAATTATCATTCCTAGAAAAGCCTTCATTTCAGGGATGTAAACCGGTGACCAGCCATGGCTCCGACTCTGTTCTGCGTAAACATTGGTTTATTCTACAAGGAGATCAATTACATCGGTATCAAAAAAATGTGTGAAATAAGTAACAGGTCTGGTCCTACTTGGAATAAAATTTGTGTGCTCTATATGTATACTATCAAAATAGTTTATGTCAGGAAGCTGTGGATAAAGAACCTTCTTCCATTCCTGTTCTTCAGTGTCGAACTCATCGGTATCAGACATTGTGGCTGCGTTAGCTACTGGAGGTGTTGGTGAAGACATCAAGACACTGTCGTGGCGAAGCGGTAGTGAGAGGAAGACTCAGCATTACTGTCTAAGTGAAGACTGGATGGTAATGGCTGATCTCCAGCTGAACTTGTCGAAAGCTCTTCAGTATTCAGGTTGTTCAATGGAACGAAGTCATAATTCTGAAGCTGCGCATCGACTTCAGAACGAAGCATAGGGTCATCAATACCATTCAATATATTACCGATACCTAAATCAGTAACAGTTTCTGGTTCCGTTTCATATTCGTCTTCGGAAACCTCTGGATCATCAGGAAGACCAAATAAAAGCTGTAATTCTTCTTCAATTCTGTCGTCGTTCAAAAAACGCGACATTATTACCTGTAAAAGAAAAAAGCACATCCAACTCCATCACCAACCCATGCGCCAATCACAAGGCAATGGCAATTATATTGCCACCTGATTTTTTTTACAAGTAGTCAACCCAAACCCCAAAAATATAGCTAAATAATGTTGTTATTACTACAATATATTGAAAAAATAATAAAAACTTACCAGTACAAAACTTCGATTTCGAGATCGAGCTAGATTTAATTATACGGCCAAAAACCGCCACACTTATAATCTTACGTCGACTTCAAATGACAGTTTTGACGTTAGACAATGTATATGTCACTTTGATATGAGTCTGTGGTTTATAGGGATTGATACAGCCAAAATAAAATCGACTAAAATTTTAATGTTACTGAGATAATCGAGAAAAAATATGGTGGCAACTATGTTGCCACCATATTTTTTCCTTTACCTTAAAAAGGGATAAAGGGCTGCGACTGTGTATGCAGAAACAGTCAGGGATTAGAAAGAAATAGTTGTAAAGTTGCAATGCTGAATCAACATTTTATATTTTGATGTTTGTGCAAAAATCAAAACATAAAATCTCACCAAACGTACCGAGTCACACCTGAAATTTTTTTTTTTAATTATGAACAACATACTCGTATTCGTTTAATGAATAATGAAATGTAAAAAAACACACAGTTTTGACCTTCATATTTCAAATGTATACTTTTATTTAAACAAAGAACTTGTTTTACTATCATTTTGGGGGAAAAAGGTTATATTTAAAGCACTTGTTCCACAGCCATCGATGAATGGGAAACGAGTAGAGCTAGGAACAAGTTAAGACTTGGCGAGTAGTGAGAAGCGAGTACGTAGTTTTGATAGTTTTGTTGCTGGTATATAAACGAGTACACTTAGATCCGCACTGACAGCGCCCCGTTTTTGCCAAGGGGGATCAAGGGGCTTCTGATACGGCAGAAAAGCCATCCAGGCCAAAGCCAGTCCCAGGTGGTGTTTAGTGGGTAGGCACCTAGGTTTCACAGTGAGTCCCAAATAACCACGCAGCCGGTTGCGTGATATGCTAAGAGCATTCAACACCTACTTCCCCCGCTTCCCGGAGGGTAGCCCTTTACTTCGCTTCTGAGCACATAAAAATCCGCTCTGTGGAGTAAAATGATCACTGATTGACTACTCGGCGTGAATTCTAACCGCCAAGCGAGCATCTCTGAGCGAATTTTATCTTTGATATCTTGTCGCTACGACAAACTAGTGGAGGAAGAGTTCTCGCCGGTAGTGTGAACAGATAGCGATCAACTATTAATATATTATGTATTTGTTTTACTGATACAGGATCTCTATCTATCGTTCGTTTCTTGAGCGAGAATATAGTCGATAGCTCATCGCTACCTCGCCGGTGGTATTACAAGTAACTAAGGTATGTATGTCCTTTAATGAACTAAAGTAATTATATAAGTAAGTTCATTTAAAAATTGTTTTATTTTATTTTACTAAAGAAAGAACATAACACCTGGACCATAGACTATACAGTGTCCCTGTCTTTAGGAGATGAGTTGACTCTTTTCTTAAGGCCCTTTCTAACTCGTTTTGGTACAATAAAACGTTTGTGAGAATAAAATTTTAGTTTGTGAAAAAAAGACAATTCTAAGGAAATCAAAAGTTTTAGCTCACCTGTTAAGGTTGTAATAAATTAAATCCCATTTGGGCGACGATGATTATTTATGAGATGCGATTAAGTTGAAGAAGCTAATACTAGGATATAGGAGCTTAGAAATAGCAACAATTTTTCAATGATCCAAATGACCTTCTGATCATAAAGATGGGAACACCATTACGAATATGTTGCCCAACTTATTTTCTGCAAATATAAAATTGTACTAAATGTAATTGTACTAATTGGCCCAGTATGAAATGACAGTAACCGCAGAGGTAATGAAATTTACACGTCACTCGATATGTCGAAGCCGAACGTTCAGAAACCGATTTAGACAAGGGAATTCTTCCTAGAATAAGGACTTATAATGCACTTTCATAGTTATAAACGATAAACAAGTAACCCGGTGTTTACTGAATATTGAATTGGAGGGGATTAAGTACTGATTTCACAGTTCACTTTGGAAACCTAGTTAAATAAACCACGTCTTGCTTAACTGAGTCCAAATTTATGATTTTTTTTGGCAAACTGATATCACTTGCTAGATTTTGTACACGTTTACGAAAACTAAGTTTACTTGAAATGTTGACACAATCATGAACTCGATGAAACAGAAACAGAAACTTTTTTATTCAATGTAGATAGATTATAACAATACTTATTGACAGTTACTTTTTTCATTTAAATTTATTTAATTATCAATATTAATTAAATATTAAATTTCTTTTCTCTGTCCTGGGAAGAACCAGCAAGAAACCCTGCGGGACTATTTTTTGGTGTGTTTTGTATTTGCAACATGTTGGTAACATTTTAACTGCAATTTGCTGCAATTTTATACGAAACTGGAAATCCGCCCCGGCTTCACAAGGGTGATTTCGAGATCATGACACTAGTGCCACTTACCGGGTACAACTGAGTTCTTAAACCATACAGGAACCTACTCAAATACACATAAAAATCATCAAAATATTTCGATGTATTTTCGAGTTTCAGTGAGACTACCGGACAGCAATTCATTTTTATATATAAGAAGATTAAAATGTAAACTAATCGCAGTTTTAAAGACTGTTATGTATCATATGTATCATAAGCATGGTTCCAAATTAAAAACGTCTCATATTTCTGTTTCTTTTTGATTTCATCATCATTACAGTCCTTCACAAGGTCACTGCTTAACATAGCCATCATCCAAGGAACGCCACAAAGCACGTTAGTGAGCCACTTGCATCCATCGATTTGCCGACGATATAGTGCATAACGCAAAGTTGGAGGACCTTAGTACTATGCTCAATGACCTCAATAGTGACTCCCAACGGATATATCTTAAGATGAACGTGAACAAAGTCATATTTTACGTCCATGTCACACCTATACCGGTAGTTATTAGGAGCCTGGGACAAATAGTCCGACTAAACAAGTCCAACTTCGACCGAGAGGTCAATCGACTGATCCAACTCGACTGGGCATCGTCGAAGAGACTATGACACAGCGTCACCTCAGTGCTTATTTGTACTATCTACCATTGGTTACTTTTACAGGTAGACAAGTTTTTTTTCTCTATTTTCAAAAATAAGCTATAATTTTTTTTTTTTTTAATTTATTGTAACAGAACCAACAGCATTTTGTAACATTATAAAATTAGTAAGTATTTACATTTTCTACTGCCAATTACAGGTTCTTACTTTATAAAAAAAAAAAACAAATCTTTCGAAACGTATCGCTACAACTGTGTGGACATAATAATATTATACATATACATATACACAATATTATACAGGGTTATTTTTAAAGAGTAGTTATTACGCCATTACGCATTTTACAAAAATACAGTGCATATATGTACATCTACTAGTGTTTTGTTTTGTAAATATTTATGTGTGTGTGTGTGTGTGTGTGTGTGTGTGTGTGTGTGTGTGTGTGTGTGTGTGTGTGTGTGTGTGTGTGAGTGAGTGTGAGAGTGTGTGTATGAAAGTGGTGTGGCAAGTTTGTACGTGTTACTTTTTAGATTTATACTACTTGCTATTTCTTAAAATTGAGATTATTTCTTTTTTTATGGAAGCTTTACTGTCGTGGAAAATATCAATAGTTGAAAAGTTTTTGTTGTAGCAGTTAAGTGTACGACTAATGACAGAATTTTGAGCATATTTAGAGCGACTTAAAGGGACATGAAATAGGGATGTATGTCTGGTACGCTTCGAAGGAGCATTGAATTGTAGGAATTGAACTGTCAATTCGGGACTATCAATATTATTACTACAGATGTCGTGTAGAAACAAAATTTGTAGAAGTGTACGTCGGTCCTTTAACTGCAATAAGTTATGGTGATAGCAAGATTCCTTATAACTGCTTTTTTATGTTGAGTACGATAATTTAACGTCTTAATAAATTTACATTGTATTTGCTCTATATTCTCTATATAAGACAAATAATGCGGATTCCAGACATTACAACAATACTCCAAAACACTTCTTACATAAGAATAATACAAATTTTTAATGCATTCAGAATCTGAGAAAGGACGGGACACTCTTAGAACAAATCCTAAATTTTTATACGCTTTTGCAACCATTGTCGTGACATGATTAGACATAAGCATCTTGGAATCAAAAATAACACCAAGATCTTTGGTTTGGTAGATGCGTTCCAAAGGTATGTTATCTAATTTATATCGATATTCAATTTGGTGTCTTTTACGAGTGAAGCTTATTTGATAACATTTTGTTATATTAACACTAATACGGTTATCATGATAGAAGAAACAAAGCTGGTTCAAGTCTTTCTGAAGTTGGTGTGCATCTTCCTCAGACTTAATATATGCGTAAATTTTAGTGTCGTCCGCATACATGAGAAATTTGGAAAATTTGAAACAGTCTACTATATCATACAAGTATGATGCATACAGCAACGGACCCAATATGGACCCTTGAAGGACTCCAGATGGGACATCCACGAAATCAGAGCGATGTCCAGCTATTACAACAGCTTGAGATCGGTTACGTAGATAGGACTCTATCCACCTAAGAAGATTTCCATGAATTCCTAGCTCTTGGAGTTTACGCAATAGAATAATGTGATCCACGCGATCAAATGCCTTCTCGAAGTCTGTGTATATGGCATCAATCTGAAAACCATCATCCATACCTCGAATAACATCATTAGAAAAAATTGATAAATTAGTCCTGGTTGAGCGACCACGAACGAATCCATGCTGTTGTGAAGGAATGTGACGAACAATCAGAGGATATAAATGCTTATGTGCAGCCCTCTCCATCAACTTGCTCAATACATTAAGAATAGAAATAGGTCTGTAATTTTCGATGTCTGTTTTGGTTCCTTTTTTATGGATTGGAACGACGTTAGCGGTTTTCCAAATTTTAGGAAAATAACCTTCTGCAAAACATCGATTAAAAATTAATGTTATAGGAGCCGCTAGCGATTCTGCGCACTTTACAAAGAAATATGGAGGAATCTCATCACATCCAGCGCCTTTAGAACAATCGAGATTATCAAGAGCCTTTTTTATGTCTGTTACAGAAAGATATATATCACTAATAACATCATTGCTTAGGAAATTTTTATGTGTAAAATTTTGATAATGTAATGCCGGTAGACTAAAATTACGACTAAAAAATTCATTGAAAGCATTGCAAATATCAATTTGATTTGAAAATTGATTATTATTGTATTGCATTATTTGGGGATATGCTGATTTATTTTTCCTCTTGGATTTTATATAAGCCCATAACAATTTAGGTGTAGTTTTAATTTTTTCTTGAGAATAATTTATGTAAGACGAATAACATTCCCTTTCAAGTTTTTTTAAACGGGAACGCAATAAAGAAAATGATTCATAATCATTTGGGTTTCCATATTTTTTCCAGTAAGTATGATACTTTGCTTTTTCTTTAATCAACTTTATTAAGGCATTACTATACCAAACAGGATAATTGTAAGTATGAGATACAATTTTTTGTGGCACAAAGTTAGAGATAGCTGTATTTAATGTTACATAAAAAGTGTCGATTACGTATTTCAAATCATGAGATTTTAGAAAGGACCAATCGTAATTAGAAAAAAAAGTATTTAATTTATTATAATCAGCTTTCCTAAATAAGTTTCTTTTTCTAGTTTTTGGTTTAATCGAAGGTACTATTATATCTTTCACATAAATATCGACTGATGGATGACAAATATCTTCAACTACAATCGGGGCTTTAGATTTTACGATAGTTAAAGATATATTAGAGAAAATTAAATCCAGTATATTACCATATGGATTTACTAAATAATTGTATTGAGATAAACCTAAATAAGAAGTAGTATTAATTAAATCAACAGCAGAGTTCTGCATCTCGACAGATCCCCTTTTTAATATTATAGGTTTATTTAATTTCCAATCTATACAAGGTAAGTTGAAATCACCAATTACTATAAAATGATCATCTGGTTTTGAACTAATCGCAACAGTAAGCATTTGTATAAAGTTTTGCATGCAAAATGAAAGCGCGCGGTTTGGCGGTATATAAGCACATAAAATATTTAAATCGTGTTGTGAGTCAAGCGCACGCGCCGGTACTGTTATGCATATGCACTCAAGATCGTCGCGATCAAGGTCAGAGCGCCTGCGCGCCCTGAGCCGGGAAGCGCACGCAATCATCACACCACCTCCGAGCGCGCCGCGATCGCGACGGAATAGTTCGTATTGGTCAGAACTGCATAACTCCGTATCCAGAATACTGTCACATAACCATGTCTCTGTAATTAAAGCGATGTCAATATTAGATATAAATAAATTATTATAAAACTGGTCAGTCTTAGTCCGTAAGCCTTGTACATTCTGATAGAAAAGTCTTAATCCACTATTGCACTTTGCCATTTTAAATATTAAGTACACCATTAGTTATAGAATAATACACATAAAGGATTGTAATAACTGCTTTCATTTGCACTACAGAGAAAACGTAATAATAAAAAAAGAAGTGAATGCTAAGTATCTTTTTCCACGACAATAAGACATAACATAAGGTTTTAAAAAGAAACAAAACAGGAAGGCAGTTTGTAATGCCTATTGATATATTATCATAGTGTTTTATATGATGTAGAATTTTTTCATAGTGTTTTGTAGTTTGAGTAATGATAAATAGAAACAATGAATAATATGTTTTATGATAACTTTGCAAGTTGTTAGGTGTTAAAATGTAAAGAGGTATAATATGATGAATGTAAGTGAGAAATGTGTATTGTGTAAGTATGCGTAACATAACTAAGAGTAACATCGCTATACAATCAGTACAATTTAAACTATTTTTATCAAATCTGCCGTCGTTATAATGGGTATGGGGGGAGAAGTTTCGTTGCGACGCACATAAATACGGCAGTTTTTTGTCCAGATAAATTTGAAATTAAATTCCTTAGTCTTGATTTTACACTGTTTAAATAAATCCCGGTTGTATGGTGTAAGATGTTCATTAATATAAATATTGTTTCTGGCATTATCGTTGCTTGTCTTGTGCACCATACCAATATCGGTTAATTTGATGCCGCGATGTTTACGCGATGCGATTACGATCGAGTCTTTTGTGCTGCGGTGACGAAACCGTGCAATGATGGAACGGTGAATGATGGAACTGTTCGGCTTACGTGGCTGCACACGATGTGCAAACTCCACCTCACTGCTGTCCATGGTGACACCCAATTTCTCGGCCAGCTTAACAACAATTTCAACAGTGTTTTCATCCTTGCACTCTGGGACACCTGTAATTTCGATATTCTGAAGACGACTCCACTGCTGTTGCCTTGCAAACTCCTCTTCCAATTGTTTAATACGTCTTGTATTAGCATCCGCGTCACTTCGGAGACGCGCATTTTCTTCCTTTAGGCATTTAAGTTCAGCTGTGGTGGAAGCAAGATTTTTCATGAGGTCATCGTACTGGGTACTTATATAATTAAGAGTAGTTTCCATAGTCGATATTTGAGCTTTCAAGGAGCTTAACTCGCTTTTAACTGCCTTTCTCATAAGAACTTGGAGTTCATCTTTAAGAGAGTTTAGGATGCCTGTTCGAAACTCAGATGATTCCTGTAGATAAGAGCTTACTGGAGAATTTTCTTCTGATGTATGTTTAAGCGGAGTGTTGGTGTTGTCACCTGCTTTTGGTTGCTTGCTAATGCAATACGGACATGTCCAAGACGATATTTTCTTGGCACTTTCTGATGTCAAACCTACACATAAATAGTGGTATGTCTTAGCGCAGTTACTGCGGGTGCAAATTATTTTCTCAGATTGCCGCACCGATTTCTTACAACCAGTACAGCTAGACATTATGTTCAATTTATTATTGGCTGGCTGTGTAGTGTAGATCGTTTATAGAATGGTAAGTACAACAAGCATTAATGCAGGTAGGTGTTAATTGTTACCTTTGTTTACTTCGACTCGGTGTGACGTGTTCGGATGCGACGAGTAAGGTACTGCACTTTCAACACAGATGTAACTAATTTTTACACTATTGGCGGCAAAGGGACCCTTAGGTTACAATACACTACGTGCGTTAATCGAATGAAGCGACGATTATATTTTCTTATCTAATATGACACAGGTCTGCTCTGAGCGATAATCAACAACGGTAACAACGGTATTTTGAGATTTGAAAGTCTTTTATAATGCATTGGTTACCTTTAAATGGATTTATATAAATCATCTATTGATAGTAATTAATTATACCTTATTTTACAGCTTTTATTGGGAGTTTGAACAAACATGCTCAAAATAATTACGAATGTGGAGTTAGAACATTACGTCATTAGAGATAGACCAAAATGACTGTTCCATTTTTGCGTGCTTATTTGTTCGATATGCCAAACATATGTACAGAATGTATAATTTTATCGCATGCCTATCACAAGTATCCTCTGATTACTTTCAGGGGAAGCCCAAGTAACTAAATTGTAATAGATATTGAAATAAAAAACATTTTATTTTCTATTTATTAATTAAATTGTTCAGTATAAAAATAATGGGTAATTTCACTCAAAACATTGATTTAATTTTTTCTTATGTCAATTGTTTCTGTTGTTACCAAAAATGAAGTTTGAAATTTTATAATATACCACTCTTGTTTCGAATGAGTTAAATAACTTTATTTGTTTGTAAGGTATTTGATAAAAACCAAATTTTATAGCTTCTGAATGAAATGACAAGAAATCGGAGTCCTCCATTTGAACGAAAAATAGTTTAAGAGTATTTGATTTAATTTTTAGTAGGGCACGTAGTAGAGATAAAGGGCTGTATATTTCTTGGTGTCTTAAATTTTTTTCGATTAAGCTGTGGACTGAATCTACTTCTTGAACATCCGGGTTCGGAAATTTTTTTTGTAATACTTGTTATATACATATTTGGAATCGTCGAACGGTAAAAATTTGATAATAGTAGTACTCATATGTGAGTTTTTGTTCTGCGGGACGCACGAATCTGACCATAGTATTAGTTTAGTTATAGTATCTGGTAAAAAACTTACTATTTCTTTTAAAATTTTAACCAATGCACTGGCTAAATCATCGCCACTTCTTCCATTTCTAGTCTCGTCCCACAAAGCGTTAACGGTACTTTTATTAATATCACAGTGCGCTGTTAAATTATAAATTATAAATTATAAACGGTCAATTTGCTTGGATAGAAAAGGCATGATATATTTGCTTAGGGCAGAGAAAAAATGTTCTCCAAATCAAAAGTTGTTGGCTGTGTCGTTGTTTTTACCGGTTTTCAGTTTTTGATCATTTTCTCGTTCTTCGTCACTCTCTTTATTTCTTTGTTAGTGCTCCTCACATTTTTCTATTAGATCACTGCTGGGGTTTTTTTAGCTTTAAACTCGGAACAAAAATCGCAAACATACTTTTTGGGCGATGAAAGCCAAAAATAATTCGCAGAATATTTTTCGATATATGTTTTAATTAACAGGATCTTTATGACTGGACATAAAACAAATAAGCACTACATTTTCATTGCAGTGTCGTGTCACAAATAAAATGTGTATGATTTTTTTGTTGTTTTATAAGCAAAAAGTTGTAAGTCTTTCTTTGCCAACGGGATTGAAATTTAAGTCTTAACATAACTGCATTTAAAGTTAATTTTTGGAAACTTTGGTAGATAGAACAAATAAGCACTGAGACGACGACATCTTCGTCAGGTATACCTTAAAACCTGAAAACCAGATTGTATGACCAGTGCATGATGTAATTAATAATAAAGATAATGATCGCTCTTTCCAGGATAGGTTTTTTTTCGAACCAGTGGTAATGTAAAAAATTACTCTCAATAAGAATTACTTGTGATCTATATTGAATAAATAATTATTACATTCTATTTTGTTCTAATCTATTCATATTGCAAGTGATGACTTATGGATCTGAGACATGGTCCTTCACAGCTAGCCGTAAGAGGAAAAAACGTCGGGAATTAAAAATAAGTTAATTAAACGCGGTATAATCCGTATGCATAGTTTTATTCAATGTAAAAATATTTCTATACGTTTGAATATTGATACTGATAATGCACTTAACGGGAACCTCAGGGTTCCTGTTACATGTTGTATAGTTAGATTCATTAAGGAAACATAATGGATCGTCTTTACCACTTTTTTTAACGTTACTAAGTAATTAGGGAGTCAGCCATCTAAAATCATTCATTAGGTAATTGATTGATTGTATCCATTCAAATCCCTTAGTCTGACACTGATATTTTATACAAAATACAAGCGTAAACATCAAGGTTGAAAAATTCTCATCCTAGAGCAAGTATTATTGACACTATATTTTTGAAACGATTGGTCAGTTGTTGAATGGAATTTGAAGGCAGTATAAATATTTGGTCCTTACATATGAAATTGGAATTGAAAACAAAGTTAATTTTTTTAAATAATACTAGTTTTTACGGAATTTATCGCGTATATTTAACTTTTTAAATACCCGACGTTTCGAACGCTTTACAGCACTCATGGTCACGGGCGGGACTGAGATGTTCAACGTCCAGATGTCATAGTTAACCGCGGTTACCATAGATTAAAATTTAACTTTTATTCCAATCTACACAGTATGAACTTATGGTATCTTGAAGTCTTACAGTTGTATGCTTGGGTTGGGATTTAATTTGATTTATTATAGGATCCCAAGCATATGGTAGCACCCAGCCATCTTCTCTATTGAAATTAGGATGTTTTTTGATTTCAATAGCCTCGCGAATCATCCTTGGAAGAAATCGGTGTTCTTTAGCGAGGATTTGTGATCTATCAAATCTGATGTAGTGACGGGGGCGATCCTGTACGTGTTCACAGACTGCAGACTTCCCGGAGCGTCGATTCTTCACATCAGCTATATGTTCTTTAACGCGGGTTTTAATTGATCTTTTTGTTTGTCCTATGTAGGAGAGACCACATTCAAAATCAAGCTTGTACACTCCTGCATCTTGCAGAGGGGCATTACACTTGACTGATGGTAAAAACTGACCAATCTTCTTCAGCGGCTGGAAGTATGTTTTGATGGAAGCGCGCTTCAAGATGTAGCCACTCTTGTCAGTGACTCCTCTAACATATGGCAGTACAGCAGGTACACTCTCGACTGTGGCCGGCTTCACTCGTTCACTGTGACGTAGGCGCGGGACCCGAAGCTTGTTGTCATGCAAAACTCGCTTGACGTTGTAACGATCCCCCCCCCCCCTCTATATAAAATAAAAATTTTATAATATTAAATATATCCCCTTTTCAATAACATTATATATATGTGACCAGGATAAATATGTTTTGATCTTTCTAAATGATTTTTCAAAAGGTTTATTAATAGGCCGTTTTTAATATTTTGGCGTGATCGTCTTAGTTAGGACCCTTATTTACGTTGTGTTTGTTTAGTAACTTAGTTCTTTTAGGTGTCGTTTGGAAGAATGAATATTCACTAGAGCAATTGAAAGCTGTTGGTAGTGCCTTATAAGCTAAGTGAACCCCGTTCACGAAGACAGGGCTCGAAAAAGGTTAAGAACATAAAACGTCCCTATTCCACTTGTATCAGGTTTACATTATTAATTTATTATTATTTATCCCTTCCCGCTTGAAAAAGGCTCACAATATATTTATACAAAAATACCCGATACAAGGGTTTCGCTCTCCTACATTTATTTAAAAAAAATGTAGGGGAGGTACACGGCCCCACACACGCCGTGCACGGTGAGTGCCAACCATTTTGATGCACTCCCCCCGAAGGGAATGCTAATTCGGGAACTGGACCGTAGTCCACAGCAAAATAACTGGCGAACCAGTAAAAGAGGCTTGGCCCCTTATTAGTGCGTAAGCACAAACATCGACCGAAGTCGCGCATGTCAATGCGTGTAAACGCCATACAGAATACGAACGAATCCAGCCACAGTGAATGTACGTCACACGGTTTAGGCAAATAGGCACACTGGCCGTAAACCCTCCGTGAGCGCCACCACCTGCCAGACCGCCGCTCCTGCAGACGTGATGTAAGTGTATGGCATCACCACCAATTGCATGATCAGCACGGCTACTAGCCGCCGAGCGTGTCGTGAGACTACTGCTCACCTCAAGGGAATGGGGTCCCACGTTGTGCGGCTTTCAGCCGCAGCCTTGAGAGTCTCCTCAGATCCTTCCGCCAGCTACCACCCGCATGAAGTCGACACATATGCTCCACCAACCAATACAACGGCAGATATAGCCAAAAGGCAGTTATAAGATAAGAGTAATAATTCGCCGTCAGAAAGGGTTTGTGTCACTGACGTTGAGTAAATACATTTTCGATCATGTTTGTCTCACCCATCAACAAGTTGCCTTCAATCATTCAAAGGTGGGAAAGTTACAGAGATATAATATTATGTTGTTATATAAAACATCGTGGAGGGCAGACAGTCTGCAGCCCCGCAATGAAGGGACCCGACTTGGGCAAAGCTACTTAGGTGTGAGTCAAACCAAGACGCAGAGAGCGCCATTGAGAATAGCGTCCCACCAAACAACCATCGCAGAGACGCAATGCTGCAGAACGCAACAAGCATCAATACGACTATCGTCGGGCTTACACCATTCCAAGGTCCCCCATACATCCTAGCAGACATCACCACCCGTATACCTCCATCGACCAGAACCACAAGAGAGCGTCGAATCAGGCGCAGCACACCCGCAGATCCATCACAAGACGCAATACCGCAAGTAGCAGTAAGCATCAATGCAACTATCATACGGCTGGCGCCCCCTCACAACACACCCAACATGATCCCTATCGACTTTGGTAACAAAGTTGTTATTGTTGTTATATAAAAAATATCACCAACGTATCATAGTAGCACGCCACTAAGACGCCAATGAACAAAACTCCACGTATCATAGCGCTAATGCACTAAGACATGAAGTTGAGTATGCCTGTTACACTTAAAAGTGCTACCAAACACACTCATCATCCCCATCCGAAAGATAGACGACGCATCGCTATGCGCTACGACGCCGCCAACAAACGGTGTGGGTGTGCCATGTCCACGGGAAAGCCGTATTGCTACAACAAACCCGCTTACCACCGACACTAAGATGTTAATTGTATACCTCCATCGACCAGAACAACAGGAATGCGTCGAATCAGGCGCAGCACACCCGCAGATCCATCACAAGACGCAATACCGCAAGTAGCAGTAAGCATCAATGCAACTATCATACGGGCGGCGCACCCTCACAACACACCCACATGACTCCTATCGACTTTGGCAACAAAGTTAGTATTGTTGTTATATAAAAATATCACCAACGTATCATAGTAGCACGCTACTAAGACGTCAATGAACAAAACTCCACGTATCATAGCGCTAATGCACTAAGACATGAAGCTGAGTATGCCTGTTACACTTAAAAGTGCTACCAAACACACTCATTATCCCCATCCGAAAGATAGACGACACATCGCTATGCGCAACGACGTCGCCCACAAACGGTATGGGTGTGCGATGTCCACGGGAAAGCCGTATTGCTACAACAAACCCGCTTACCACCAGCACTAAGATGTTAATTGTATACCTCCATCGACCAGAACCACAAGAATGCGTCGAATCAGGCGCAGCACACCCGCAGATCCATCACAAGACGCAATACCGCAAGTAGCAGTAAGCATCAATGCAACTATCATACGGGCGGCGCACCCTCACAACACACCCACATGACTCCTATCGACTTTGGCAACAAAGTTAGTATTGTTGTTATATAAAAAATATCACTAACGTATCATAGTAGCACGCTACTAAGACGTCAATGAACAAAACTCCACGTATCATAGCGCTAACTAAGACATGAAGTTGAGTATGCCTGTTACACTTAAAAGTGCTACCAAACACACTCATCATCCCAATCCGAAATATAGACGACGCTTCGCTATGCGCTACTACGCCGCCCACAAACGGTATGGGTGTGCGATGTCCACGGGAAAGCCGTATTACTACAACAAACCCGCTTACCACCGGCACTAAGATGATATGTCTAGGACACATCGGTTAGCGAGTCCAAGTTTACCTCGGACCAATTGCTCGTGAAGCAGCACACACGCCACCATAATATTCCTTTTCAAGTCCCTAATAAGGACTAGTCATTTTGCTACAGTACTAGGAGCAGTCAGTCACCCGACCACCCCATACCATGCTTATGCATCAAGGAGACCTCCTATAATATTGCTTTTGTATCATAGACCTTACTTTCATAAGTCATTCATATATAGGATTCGAACCCACGACCCTACTATTGTAATGCATATTAATCATAGAGACCTTCTATAGTATTGCTTTTGAATCACAGACCTTACTTTCATAAGTCATTCATATATGGGATTCGAACCCACGACCCTACTATTGTAATGCATATTAATCACAGAGACCTTCTATAGTATTGCTTTTGAATCATAGACCTTACTTTCATAAGTCATTCATATATAGGATTCGAACCCACGACCCTACTATTGTAATGCATATTAATCACAGAGACCTTCTATAGTATTGCTTTTGAATCATAGACCTCACTTTCATAAGTCATTCATATATAGGGTTCGAACCCACGACCCTACTATTGTAATGCATATTAATGACAGAGACCTTCTATAGTATTGCTTTTGAATCATAGACCTTACTTTCATAAGTCATTCATATATAGGGTTCGAACCCACGACCCTACTATTGTAATGCAAATTCATCATGGAGACCTTCTATAGTATTGCTTTTGTATCATTGAGTTTAATATCATAAGTCCCTAATATAGGACTAGTCATTGTGCTACAGTACTTCAGGCAGTCGGGCTCCCGACCACCCCATATATATGTAGAACTGCAGGAATGTATCTCCGGCAGCTCATCCATACAAGACATCTATACGTGAACACCTTCCATAACTTAGATTTCCTTTTATACGTGAACTCCTTCAACAACTTAGGAAATTTCATCTATACGTGAACTCCTTCCACAACTTAGAAAAATTTTCTTTTATACACGAACACCTCCCATGACTTAAACAATTTTTAACAAATTTTCTAATTATCTTATAAACGATATTTAACTTAATTTTATAATATTTTTTGACTTGTATTTCTATTATTTATCTTATTTTAAATATTTTTACAAGTTTTTATAATAAATTTACTTATTACGAGAAACAATAATTTTGCCTTTAATTAGCTATGTTATTGGGATAATGTCTGAAATATATTAACTTTATGTTTATTAATTTAACTTAATTGCTTAATATATATCTTTTAAAACTATTTTCGACGCCCCTTTATATTGAATTTAATTATTAATAATAATATTGAGCCGTCACAACATGATGGAGCTCGGCAGCCAGCCAACAAAGATTTACCCACGGTAGCAAACTGTGAATGATGGTGGTGAGAATCACCGTTTAAATATCCATCTGTATGTGTCTTTTTTTCTATACACGGTATGGCTCAAGGTGTTATCAGGATTCCGAATTACCAACACATCTAGAAAAGCTAAGGAATTGTTTGCCTCTAACTCCATTGTGAACTGAATTTTAGAATTTATAGAGTTAAGATGGTCTAAAAATGCAGTTACTTTATCTAAAGGTAGAATTGTGAAAGTGTCGTCTACGTACCGCGTGTAGAATCCTTGATTTATGGGAGAAGTAATTATAGGTAAATTGGATTTATGGGAGAAGTAATTAAATCCCAACCCAAGCATACAACTGTAAGACTTCAAGATACCATAAGTTCATACTGTGTAGATCGGAACAAAAGTTAAATTTTAATCTATGTGTTGATGATGTAGGCCGCTGGTGTCGTCTGGGAGAAAAATATACAAAAAAAGTTTGGTGAGCGCGTGTACATCCGCGGGGAGGGAGACATAGGTGTCACCTCGTATGATGTTCTAGTGCAACTAACTCGAAACGCGGGATCATGTACTCAGCGGTGCAACACCGTTGTTGCAAATATACCTTCACCCTACTGATAAAAATCGCGGTAAGTGCCGCCGTCCCCGTATGCACACGTACTTATTTATTATAGAAAAACAGCAAGTACATTAGGTAAGTAACAATGTTTTATGAGTATATTTTTTTACATATTTTATTTTTATTGATTAATATTATTTATATTTCAGGTGTTCGAGAAGCAACGTGAGCGTCGTCAACATCCTCCCCCCAAGTGTCGGTTCGCCGACACTCATTATCAAGCTGGAGAAAGGCCACGCGAGCAGCTGATCGCTTCATCACTCCTGACTTAGTCCTAACGTCAACTACTCTGACTCTGCCGTCTGAACCTGGATAAACCTTTTCAATAATACCTATTGGCTAACAGTTTCGAAATAATGATGGATCGACTACTACTACAAGATCTCCTACTTTTAATTGCGGACCTTCCCTATCCCATTTACGACGAGGAATTAGCTCTGGCAAAAACTCTTTTACCCATCTGCTCCAAAATAAGTCTGTCAACCGTTGGGCAATACGCCACTGTCGTCTAACATACATGTCGCCATCATCGAAGACCCCAGGTACAGGTAAGTTCGACGAAGATCCTAGTAAAAAATGATTTGGAGTTAATGCCTCTTTACTTTGAGGGTCCACCGAAATATGGGTAAGCGGTCTACTATTAATTATATTTTCGACTTCAGCGAGAAGCGTTAATAAAACTTCTTCTCGTGGAGCCCGCTCTCTAAGAACGACTTTCAGTGCCGTTTTCACACTTCTAATCAGACGCTCCCAAGCTCCCCCCATATGAGGACTGGCTGGTGGTATAAACTGCCAGGAAACTCCTTTGTTTAATGCTTCGG
This sequence comes from Parnassius smintheus behrii, assembly GCA_036936625.1. NCBI lineage: Eukaryota > Metazoa > Arthropoda > Insecta > Lepidoptera > Papilionidae > Parnassius > Parnassius smintheus. The sequence continues at coordinate 4,960,521 of JAUPFT010000019.1, forward strand.
CTATATTTAAATTTGTCGGCACATAATGCCACTCATCAATTTTACTTAACTCATCAATTTCACCTAACCTATTTGCAATAAAAACTTTGTAATTTCTATGCTCGTTACGTATCCAATAAATAACAATCATTGAATCAGTCCAATAAAAAACACGTGACGGTTTAATTCTATGCTCCTTTTTTATAGTCTCTGCCAAGCGACATGCTAATAGCGCGCCTTGAAGTTCGAGTTTAGGCATAGTTAACGGTTTTAACGGCGCAACGCGACTTTTACTCGCAATGAATGACACCTGCACGCCGTTGCTGTCTTGTTTACGCCAATAAGCAACACATGCGTATGCGCATGGAGATGCATCACAAAAAATATGCAATTGCAACGACGTCTCATCGTCGTTTACGGTGTGGCCGCTCTTCTCATTCACACCGACAGAATCGTTGCTATAGAAATACCACCGCGGGATTCGAACGTAACTCATTTCTTGTAACTGCGAAATCCAATCTTTAAATAAAACAAATAAACTATCTGTTATTTCCTGATCCCACTTTATACCTACATTCCATATTTCGCGCATTAAAATTTTGGATTTTATCGTAAAAGGTGCTAAAAAACCATGAATATCATATACAGACATTATAATACGAAGAACTTCACGCTTAGTCGGTTTTCGTGATAGTTGTAAAATATCACTCGGTATACGCTTTAACGAAAGATCGAACCCGAACATATCACTCGCGGGAAACCACAAAAGCCCAAGCGCTCGTTCCGGCTGTGATTCAACATTAAACCGTATCGCCATGTCATTTAAAGTCTCTTTTGGCATATCATTAAGAACATCTGACTTGTTACTTAACCAGTTACGCATCACATAACCACCTTGCTGATTAATATATGAAACATCTTTTATCGTTTTTGTAGCAGTAGCGACGTCTGGTAAACTATCGATAAAATCGTCCATATATTGATTTTTCCTAATTGCATTAACTGCATCCGGCATTTTATTCTGAAAGCGCAATGTGTTTTTATTTTGGTTAATATATTGTGCTATAAATGGGGAGCAGTTAGCGCCAAAAATTAATGACATCATAACATATTTCTTAACAGGATGTTGTATAGGTAATTTTGAACCTTTGTTACTACTTCCGAAGCCTAATTGTTCATTTTCATTGCTTAAATAGATATCTTTCCACAAAAAACGCAAAGAATTAACATCTTCTTTTCGTACATTAATCCTTAAAAACATATCTTTTATGTCCCCTATGATACCTACGCGGTTTTCTCTAAATCGTAACATTATTCCTAATAACGATTGTAACAAATCAGGGCCTTGTAAAAGAAAATCATTTAAAGAATAACCGTTCGACTTTGCTGCCGCGTCATAAACTAAACGCAGTTTTTTCTTATTTGGATTATCTACACCAAAGTGCGGCAAATACCATATTATACGTTTATTAGAGTTTTCATCGGTCTCATTAAGTTCTCTAGCATAACCATTAGAAAATAAGTATCTCATTCTTTCACAATAACGAGTTGCATACTCTTTGTTGAGCAAAAATTTTCTTTCTATTGACTTTAGACGATTAAAGGCGTTAGGGTAAGAGTCGGGTAAATGTAATTCATCGTATTTCCACGGTAAGCCGACATTCCATTGACCATTTACTAATTCTGCAGTGTCATCTAAAATTTGTAAAGCGCGTATTTCGTCTGGGTTGCGGCGCGGCTTCGAACCTACACCAATAGACTCTAACGCGAAGGATCTACGAACCGCATCGTGCAACTGCGCGCAGGTGCATTCACCGTTATCGTTATCGAGAGAGAGATCGCTAGCAATCGATTCTACCGTGTGTAAGTGAAAGATACACTGCGACTGTCCCGCTTTTTCGGTGCAACTATTAATGAAAGAGACAAAGCGATCAGTGCAATTAACATCACTTACCATATGTCCGTGCACACACCATCCAAGCGCAGTTTGAGTTATGTACGGCTCACGCTGCTTACCACGAACACAACGAATGGGAGAAATTAAATGATGGTTGTCCTGACCTATTAATAATTTTGGCTTAGCGTTACAATTACATAACATAAGATCTTCACTTAACAATCCATAATTATTAAAGTCCATATTCGGCACTTTTTGTGTTGGTAAATTTAATTCTTTAATTTTACGCGCACGGAAAGTAAACATTTCGTTATACGAATTGGTAACACTAACACTCACTACTTGAGATTCACACACAAGCTCGCCCGAGTCCCATGCGCTGCGCGCGCGCAATATCACGTTTGCACCGTATAATCCGAGCTCATCTGCGATATCAGAGGATATCACCGTCACGGTAGCTCCATCATCCAGTAGTGCATGCGTATGCAAACTGCCATTCGGTCCGTGAAGAGTGAGCGGCACCACTTTCAAAAACACCTTGTGACAGTGGGATGCCACCGTATGAGTCACTGTTTCATTGGTGCTGGGATGCTCATCCTCACTTCGCTCCACAGTTTTTAAGCTTTCTTCCAATGGTTTTATCCAGTGCAGTAAACGATGATGCGGTTGATTGCAGCCGTCAATGTCGCAATTACTGCCAATACAAGACATACCATTCGTATGGCGGGGGGCAAGACATTTGAAGCAAAGTTTATTTACGCGTACAAATCGCCAGCGATCTTTGCGTAAGGCGCGCTTAAACCGTGAACAATCTGCGACACCATGAGCCCATTTTCGGCAAAATGTACACTTTTCCGCGTTTTGTAATTGATTACTATTTGTGTACAACAACGAGTGTGAACGGTGTTTACGTTCATCGGGCTTCTTTAAATTATATTGAGCGTGAATATGACTTACTCCTGATGCAGCTGTTTTAGTGGCTTCCTCATATAAAAAATCACTAAGCAATTCTAGCTTCGGTAAATTACACTCTCGCTGTTCATAAACGTAGTCGGTCCATTTTGCGACAAGCAAAGTTGGAAGCTTAGATACGACAATCGATACTAACTCCGGGCTGCGAAGATAATCACTTTGTTGCATTGCTTTGGCAGCAGCCACATAATTCTTTATTTTTATTGCAAAATTAATGATATCATTATGATAAGTTAACGGCAACGGACATAGTTTTTTAAGCTGTAAAACTATTTTACTCATAATTGTTTCTGGTTTGCCAAATCGAAGTTCTAAGGTGTCAATTATTAAATCGGGTGTAGTTCCACCAATCAAGAGTGAAGTCACTGCTTCTTTAGCATCGCCACGAAGACACTTACGTAGCCGCCATAAATTCTCTGTGTCACTATATTTGCATAATTGGGTAGATTCTTGGTACGCCTGTTTAAACTGCAACCACTCCATTGGATCTCCAAAAAATAAAGGCAGGTCTTTAGACGTTGCTAATCTTGTTAAGAGCTCCTGGTTCTGTATTTTATATGATGAGGCAGCCACTGCATCATTCAAGGCATGTGTCAGCTTTTCTAGGCCGATTTTTTCACAAGAGTACTCTTCTCGGTTCTCCTCATGCTGGTTTCCTGGAGCATTCAGCCAATTTTCAACTTTGCTGGTCGAAGATTTCATAGCCGACTTGTGGGAAGAGCGTGAATGAGACTCCAATTCTGCCATCTCAGCTGCAAGCTGTTTGTTTAGCAGCTTCGACTGAATATTTGCCTTAAGCTTGGCAGCTTCTGCCTGAGCACTCTTAACTTTGGCTTCTGCTTCAGCTTCCGCTGCTTGTATTTCCACGAGAGCCATAGCTTTAGCGGTTTCGTATTCCAATTGCCGTTTGCGTGCCGTACTTGACGACGTGCCTGAGGTCTTTGATGACTTTTTACTCTTACTAGAGGCACTTAGCGCATTTCCAGGTTTTTCCAGCACTTCATCCTTTAAGCTGAACGATGGTAACACATCTTGGTTGTTCTTGCACTCCGATTTTGCAGCGGTGCCACGTGGTCGTCGCTTTTTTTGCGGCGTAGCCGGCGCGTGGAACATAACTGGTACTTATTATTATTATATTTTTTGCAGACGACGTAAGGATTCGGCCGAAGGACCACTATGTTGATGATGTAGGCCGCTGGTGTCGTCTGGGAGAAAAATATACAAAAAAAGTTTGGTGAGCGCGTGTACATCCGCGGGGAGGGAGACATAGGTGTCACCTCGTATGATGTTCTAGTGCAACTAACTCGAAACGCGGGATCATGTACTCAGCGGTGCAACACCGTTGTTGCAAATATACCTTCACCCTACTGATAAAAATCGCGGTAAGTGCCGCCGTCCCCGTATGCACACGTACTTATTTATTATAGAAAAACAGCAAGTACATTAGGTAAGTAACAATGTTTTATGAGTATATTTTTTTACATATTTTATTTTTATTGATTAATATTATTTATATTTCAGGTGTTCGAGAAGCAACGTGAGCGTCGTCAACACTATGGTAACCGCGGTTAACTATGACATATGGACGTTGAACATCTCAGTCCCGCCCGTGACCATGAGTGCTGTAAAGCGTTTGAAACGTCGGGTATTTAAAAAGTTAATTATACGCGATAAATTCCGTAAAAACTAGTATTATTTCAATGTGTAGTGTTCGCGTAAATATAAGAAATCATTAAAAAAAATTTTGTAAATAAATTTAATTAATCAAAGTATGCACCGTTGTTATCTATGTGCTTTTGCCATCTCATAGGTAGTTCATTGATCCCTTTAATAAAAAAGTACGTTAGCGAGAATCAATAAACTCTTTGAAGGGGGTTTGGACTACCGCATCGGAGTTGAATTTTTTCCTTGTAAGAAGTTGTCCAAATTCCGGAAAAAATGGTAATCTGTTGGAGCAAGGTCCGGAGAGTATGGTGGATGTCGCATATATTCCAATTTTAGCTCATCTAATTTAGTGATTGTTTGTTATTCGGTGTGTGGTCTTGCGTTGTCGTAAAGCAGCAGTGGCCCAGAGCGATTGACCAATCTTGGTTGTTAAACAGCTAGTTCTTTTTTCATGGTTTGCAGTTGCTGACAATAGATATCTGCCGTAATCGTTTGGCCAGATTTAAGAAAGCTGTAGTGAACGACACTGGCGCTAGTCCACCAAACACTCAAAAGCAACTTTTTCTGAGTCAATTTTCGTTTAGGGCAGGATTTGGCTGGGTCTCCAGGGTTCAGCTTTGCGACAAGCGCTTCCGATTATTGTAGATCCAATTTTCATCACAAGTAACGATTTGATTTAAAATTCCTTCATTTTTGTGTCGGTTGAGCAAAGTAACATAGCAGTCGACGCGTGTTTTAAAGTTCGATTTACTCAATTCATGAGGTACATCGTTAAGTTTTTCTACTTTCCCGATTTGCCTCAAGTGGATTAATACAGTTTTATCACTTACCCCGAAGCGTGCAGCTATCTCTGAAGTGCTTTGTGATGGACCCGCTTCCACAATAGCCTTTAATACTTAATTTTCCACTTTGATCTCCAGCCGACCACGGGGTTGGTCGTGAAGGTTGAAACGAAGAGCGTACCGTGCTTTTTTTGCGACACCAGCACCATACACATAATTAATCCTTCGAGCTGTTTATGCAGCACTGATGCCACGCTACAACTCTTAGTAGTAAATATACCGATATTTCATGTTTTACATTGTGCGTTAATATGTGACGCCAAAGAAAAAAGTAACGAGGTAAAAACAAATGAATGACGGTTTTCAAAACTCAAATGTATTAGCTAAATGAATTTATTAATTTGAATTTAAAATTCTCAACCAAAGAGGAGATATTTCAGATCAAAGTGATGAGTACGACAAAACGCTAATTTCATATGTAAGGACCCGATATTATGTAAAAAAGTATTATTATGTAGTTATTATATTATGATGACAGTAATCCTTCCTGCGGAATCCCGTATAAAACAAAAACTTGTGTACAGTCAGATTCTACTAAAAATTCTTCGATAAAAATATAAAAATGTATTACAGACCAGGTTTAAAAATATGAACGAAATTGTAAGTTATGTGCTATAATTTATTACATGATATGGTCCGATTAGTTGGAACCTTTGTAGCATAATAATAACTGTCTAATAACTTTTTTGTATGTACGAATGGGCAAACGCTGTTGGCTATGCTAAATGCTTTGTTATTTACTAATTTTATCTAATTTGATTGCAAATATGATATATTTGTTTAATTATAGCCTTTCTCAAGTCCACTTCTAAACACAAGCTATCCCGATCGATTTTCTACGTATTATTATATATTGTTATAGTCTAAGTATTCCCAGTCGGCATTTAAAAAATATTTCAGAAAATTCAATAGCACACCAATTACGTTGTAATGAACTGAGGCGTTACCACTGTAAGCATGAGTTACATCAGTTAAACCTCCTCTGACTTCCACAATTAAACAACTCCGCTGCGCGTCTAGCAGTGGATCTCTAATTCTTAATGGCCGACGTTTTATGCATAAATGAAATGAACTGTATTGAAATGATACATCAATAATTATTTTTTATCGGATAAGTGTTAGAAACGAGAACACACAGTCCACGTGATGGAAGGTGGTTGCGTTGGCCATAGACATCTACATCTCTCCTCGACGAAGAGTCAAAATGCGGATGCGTTGTTACCCGTGAGGACTTACATGGAATACATCGTTTCAAGTAAAAGCGGCCTCTGGTGTTATTCATACGAAACACAACAGCGTTAAGCTCCTATTTTACGCTGGTGTTTTGTGAGAGCGTCGCCCTTCGCCAGTGGATCCGAACCGCCCGTGCTACAAATATACTTCTACTATTATAGCTGTAGCACGGCTCTATCTCGTATGATATTATTTAATATATTAATTATGTGTTAGAATGAAAAGTTCTTAACTATTTTTTTAATTCAATAGCATGACGAAATGAATAGAATAGAATATTATTTATTCAATATTGATTACATGTAAATCTCATGATAGTCATTTTTACTTTTGCTACTGGTTCGGAAAAAAACTTCTATGTGTTCTGGAAAGGACCAGCAAGGAACCCAGCGGGCCTTTTTTTCAAATCATAATTCAAAATATAATATTTATATAATTGTTACGAAAACATTTAGAAAGAGTATGGTAGCGATCATTTCATTCCCAGAGATTATATTCAATCATGTACTCTTTAGTAGTACGATTTTTTTTTTTTTTTATAGAAGAGCGGGCAAACGAGCATGCGGCTCACCTGATGTTAAGTGACTACCGCCGCCCATGATCAACCGCAACACCAGGAGAATTGCGGGTGCGTTGCCGGCCCTTTAGAAAGGAGTAAGCTCTTTTCTTGAAGGTCCCCAGGTCGTATCGGTCCGGAAAAATCGCCGGTGGTAAACTATTCCACAGAGAGGTTGTACGTGGAAGAAAACTCCTTGTGAAACGTACAGTGGTAGACCGCCAAGCATCCAGATGGTGTGGATGGTATCGGGACGTTTGCCGTGTAGTGCGTTCACGAAATTTGGCGGCTGGGATTAATCCGAACAATTCCTCAGAGCACTCCCCGTGATAGATGCGATAAAATACGCAAAGAGATGCAACATCTCTTCGCAGCGCCAGTGAATCGAGCTGATCGGAAAGCACTCGGTCGTCGACGATTCGAGCCGCTCTGCGCTGGATGCGGTCAAGTGGAAGGAGCTGGTACTGGGGAGCCCCAGCCCAGAGATGGGAACAGTATTCCATGTGCGGCCGAACCTGCGCCTTGTAAAGTTGCAGACGGTGTGCCGGCATGAAATACTGTCCCGCTCTGCTGAGCACGCCAAGCTTTTTAGAGGCCAATTTGGCCTTCCCTTTCAAGTGACCACGAAACTGCACGTCACTCGATATGTCGACGCCTAGGATTCCGATACTGGCTGAGGCAACAAGGGGAGTGCCTTGAAACTGAGGGGATACGACAAAGGGGTTCTTTTTAGCGGCTAACGCGCAAACTTGTGTCTTCTGGGGGTTAAACTGGACTAGATTTAGTCGTCCCCAATCCGAGACTCTGTTCAGCAAAGATTCGACTTCAGACACAAGTTTTTCCCGGCACTCGGAGACGTTTTCCCGATAAATATTGGCTCGGCTGGTGTAAAGAGCATCACCGGTGCTGTCATCTGCATAGCAATGAATGTTACGGGTATGCAACATATCATTGATATGCAGATGAAACAGCGTTGGCGATAGCACGCAGCTCTGTGGAACACCAGCATTAATAGGCTTGCAATCGGAGCTTGCACCGTCTACAACGACCTTGAAGCTCCGATCTGCAAGAAAGCTGGTGATCCAATCGCACAATTTCTCGGGAAGCCCATAGGAAGGGAGCTTCGAAAGAAGCGCTTTGTGCCAAACCCGATCGAAGGCCTTCGCAATGTCCAAACTAACGGCCAATGCCTCCCCCTTGAACTCTACTGCCTCCCCCCATCTGTGAGTGAGGTAGACCAGAAGATCACCAGCTGAACGACCACGGCGAAAACCGTATTGGCGGTCACTAATCAGCTGGTGATGCTCAAGGTACCTCATGAGCTGGCAGTTTACAATGGACTCCATTGTTTTGGAGAACAAGGAGGTGATGGCGATTGGCCGGTAGTTGGACGGGTCTGAGCGGTCGCCTTTTTTAGGGATCGGGTGGACGAAAGCCGTCTTCCATGAATTTGGGACTACGCCTAGGGAGTAGGAGTACCGGAAAAGACGCGTTAAAACCGGTGCCAACTCTGGAGCACACGTCCTCAGCACAATTGGGGGGATTCCGTCAGGCCCACTCGACTTGTGGATGTCCAGGGAGAGGAGTGCTTTGCGAACCGAGCGCTGTGTGAACTGCACTTCCGGCATGGAGCACTCACACCGCGGGATGGTCGGCGGCGTACTCTCCCCGTCATCGAGAGTCGAGTTAGACGCAAAGAAAGAGCCTAGAAGATCGGCTTTCTCCTTTGCAGTATGGGCCAGTGAGTCGTCCTCCCTGTGCAGAGATGGAAGAGATGGCTGACGATAACCCTTACTTAACAATTTTTGCTTAAGAAACATTTTAAACCCTTTGATAGATAAGGTCTGCATATTTTCTGAGCCATTATTGTAAAAGCGTATACATTGCCCCAATGAAGGAATTACTGACTCTTTAGAATCGAGTAACTGGTATAACTAACTTGTGCTTGAATCTTGTATTTACAGAATGTACATTAAATATTCGTAAATATATTAAGAACTGAAGTTAATATAGTGATTTCCTTAAATTTTCTATCAGGGATTCCTCTAAATTAAGGTGATTAACATCTGCGAATTAATTTCTGGTACCACTACCTGAGTTCTTAACGACTTGATGGACTCAAACGGAGCTAGCTCATTTCAGGCTAACTTGGAACTTAAATTTATGCAGCGTAGGTGGGGGGATGGGGGGAAGCTAGAGAGTTACACCTGTGATTGGTATCTAGCAATGCACAACGTACATTTATTTAGTACAATGGTCTTCACTCATCGTTTTCTTATAATTATATGAAATTTATCTACCTAAAAGTTGTCTGAAATAAAGAACATTCAAGGCGATACCTAAGTTAGTTGTACTAAGAACATCTACTCTTTTGTCAATTTGCGTTCGTTTAAATATTATTTATAAGCTGCATAAGTGAAACTATTTCAAAGTACCAAATAAATTTGGGAACGGTTAGATTCCTCTATTGAATTATTCCATCAGAACGATCATGTTTTGGATGGCATTAAATTAAATCGCATTTCAGTAAGCGGAATTCATGCAATGAGATTTACCACGTTCCGCAGTGCTCAAATACATGATATGTTTTGACCGCAGACAGGCGGAGTAATATGAAGGTAATTAAAAAAAACCAGTATAAGTTCAATTTGCGCAATTATGAGTGCGTTATCATTGTTATATTAAGACACTGCCTGCCTCGTTGGTCTAGTGTTTGCTGTAGTGCGACTGCTGATCATGAGATCCTGGGTTTGAATCCCAGGTCGGGCCAAAAAATAAATTATTTAGTTTTTCCGTCGAGAAATTCCCTACTTTCAGCTCGCCGTTCTTTCTTGTGGCTAGTTTTGCGTTGAAGTCTCCCATAAACACCGTATAGTGAGTTTTGGAGGAATGCATAAGAAGTAATATATAGTTGTAAAAGAAGAAAGAGTCAGGAAGTTGGCAGTGTCTCACCCCCGTGCCTCGGAAAGTACGTAAAGCCGTGGGTCCTGTGCCTCAACTCTCTCCGGTCATGTCGGTTTACCATTCCATCGGATTATGAGAGCGAGGGAATAGAGGGAATAGTGATGCTTGCGCATACACTTCGGCACTATAATCATGTCCTGTGTCGGTGGCTAGTCTCCGTTGAGGCTGGCCACCCTGACCGAAATTCGGTCTGGAGGACATTAATATTATTATTAATATAAAGGAACGATATTATATAAATATATACTAGTAGTTTATAATATGTACCACATATACCTATTGCAGTTATATGTAGTGATTTTTCTCCGGCTAAACGTAGAACTCTAGCCGGTCATATTATATATGCATAATGCAGTAGAAATGGACTGACAAGGTTTTTTTATCGTCGCCATGTAAATATTTCAATTTTGGACGTGAACAAATTGTCCATCATAATACCGTTAATTTTACGGTCTATCAAAAGTCCACTGCTGAACATAGGCCTCCTCCCTAGAGTGCCTCTTAGGGAGGGGGGATACTAAAATATTATTTGTAAAAAAATCGATATATAAACAAAACCATTTCAAAACAATAAATAAAACATTCTGTATTAGACGAATGTACTTTCACGCGTGATTGCATCTGTGTGTTTGAGTTTGAGTGTATATTAGAGTGAGCGTACGTGTGCCTACAGGTGCCCGCGTAAATGTATGCGTGAGTATATGCGGGCGTGCGTGCGTTTGTGCGATGCCAAAAGGCGGTTTATTCATAAATAGAAATTATAGATGCAAAACATAAGGGAGCCAACAGGTAGGTACCGCAAGTTACCGTTACCTCTACAGCCTACTAAAGTCCACTGCTGAACATAGGTCTTCCCTATATAGGTACCGCTAGTGCTACCTTGCTCGCTTGACTGCTTCTTTGGTCTAGTGGTTGTATTAGTGCGACTGCTGATTATGAGATCCTGGGTTCGAATCCTGGGTCGGGCCAAAAAATTAATTATTGAGTTTTTCCGTCAAGAAATTCTCAGTAATTGCCCGGAGTCAGGAAGTTGGCGGTGTCTCAGCGCCGTGCCTCGGAAAGCACGTAAAGCCGTTGTTCCTGCACCTGATGTCTCTCCGATCGTGTCCGTTTACCGACCCATCGGATTATGAGAGTGAGGGAATAGAGAGTGCACCTGTGCTAGCGCAAACACTTGGGCACTGTCATCCTGACTTGCGCCGATGGCTAGCCTCTGTTGAGGCAGACCGCCGTGGCCGAAATCGGTCTGGGGGACATTATTTTGTTAAAAATCGCCAGAGATAAAGATGAATACGGAAAGGAAGTAAATCCATAATAAAAGATCGGGTAGTCGTGTGAAAAAATATGTAACAAGTATGAAATTAATAAGTACACAAGTAAAATACCAAACGGAAAAACTTTGGTTCAAAAGCAAAATTACTAATAAATATTATTAATTTGGAAGACTTCCGTTAATAAATTAACTTCAACACAACCGTTCTGCTGACTGTTTCATAGAAGTTCACAATTCGAAAAGTAACCAACTGAATTACAATAAGTACATATTTGTCTGTATGTACTCATGCTATTTAAAATACAGAGCAAGTGAGAGGCAGTTGCATTGATACAAAATATGTTATCGTTCTAGATTTACGTATAAAGAAAACACAAAGCTCCACTTGATATTAGATTTTACACTCCACTTCACTACACTAGTATATAGATTGGAACTTAGACACAGATGTAAGTAAGAAACAGGTAATAGAATATGGACAGTACATATTTTCGACGTGACAGGTGACAACTCTCTTATATTTTAACCAAATATTTTAATTAAAATATATTTTATTCCTGAGATTCCGAAAAATAATGTTTTGTGTATGAATATGTGATAACATATTTACAAGTTCGTTTGCCTGAAGTGATGACACGAAATAACGATGGCCGAATACACCAAGAATATATTTTATTTTGCAACAATAATGCCAGGGAGAACTTTAAAGAAATATTAAATGAGAAAATAGATCAACGTCAAAATAACAAAATCAATGCTCACTACACTTCTTCTGATCCCAAGAAAACAACAAATGCCGCGTTTTTATTGAGATGCTTGAGCGTTTTATTGAGATTGTCACCAAAAGAAGCTTTGAAACCATCAACTGTAAGCGGTTATAGTTGTAGGTCACTTCAAGATGCAACGCCTGGTGATTCATCGTACACAATATTAATATAAGATTGCTTCAAGGCGATAAACAAAGCTCGAGAACTAGGTTTTTCTTTTAATTTTCAAGATTTTGATTTATACTAAATTATAGACTTTTGAGTGCTGTAGATATATTATAACATTTTTAATTTTTTAATTTTTCTATTAATATTATCGCTCCGATACATTCACAGCCGGATTTCCTACGGTGTCAAAATTGTACCGACGGTAGGCTGTTTAAAGATAAAAAGGGATTAAATATACATGTTAAACGATGCCATAAAAGGATTTCGGCTTCACAGCCTACCGTAGAAATTCGTGACTCTACTGATAATATACCGAATGACACAAATTATTCACTTTTTTCGGAACAATTATACAATTTGTATAGTAATGTACCAGTGGTTAAAAGAATTCCCAGAGGTGCGAGGATGCAACTTGCTAAAGCATTATCATTCACTATTCAAAATTGTCTAACGAAATGTGAAAAGAGTTGGCAAAAATTATTTACATTCGCATATTCTCATTTTCGTTTTAATAAAACAATAAATAAATCAATTACGTCTCAACTAAAAGAAAATTCTTTTCAAAATTTGGATTACCCGTTTAATACTCATTTCTCTCGACCTTATCCTAAATTTGATTTAAAAAAAGTAGTTGAATCAAAAGTAATGGACGGCGACTTAAAAAATGCATCCCGTATTCTATACTCAGATGACATCCTTGCTCCTCGTAATGTCGAAACTCTTGAAGGCCTTCGTCAGAAACATCCTTCGGTCAATCCTTCCCAGAATTTACCGCTACCTCCCAATACTTCTATGCAACCTTTACAAATTTCTGAAAAAGACACTTTAGACGAAGACGAAGAGCCGTTGTAGCTCAGTGGTTAACGCTCGCTGTAAATATAACAGAACGCGAGTAGCCCGGGTTCGATCCTCGCCGGCACCAATGAAATTGTTAATTGCAATTTTAAGTGCTGATTTACCACGTGCTTGGCGGTGAAGAAAAACATCGTGAGGAAGAAACCTGCATGTCTGAGGAATAAGAAAAAAAAATATTTCGAAGACATGTGAAGTTCGTCAACACGCTTTTGGGCAGCGCGGCGGACACTTCCTTGCCCTAAACCCTCTCAGAAATGAGGGGAGGTCTAAGCCCAGCAGTGTGACGTATATAGGCTGTAACTTTACTTTACTTTACTTTTTACACTTTAGACGCAATATTGTCATTTTCAAATGGCTCTGCCGGCGGCATTGACGGGATTACGCCTCAGCAATTTAAAGATCTTGTAAGCGTATCTGCCGGTGACGCTGGTAAGGTACTTCTTAATGACATTACAAAATTATGTAATTTTATGCTTTCTGGTAATGTCAATCCCAATTTCACTCCCTACTTATATGGGGCAAGATTGTGTGCCTTCGAAAAAAGGATAACGGTATCCATCCTATTGCTGTTGGTTCTATATTTCGACGCATAACTTCAAAATTAGCTTACAGGCACATAATCTCAAATCTTAAGACAAAATTTCAACCTACTCAACTAGGCTTTGGCACCAAAGGTGGCTGTGAGGCGGCGGTACATTCGGTGCGTACTTTCTTAACTAATTCCAATGCAGATGTTCTTCTGAAGGTTGATCTTAGAAATCCTTTTAACTCTATTGATAGGATAACCCTGCTGAAAGAAGTGGCTAACAATACCCCCGAAATATATCATTACGTTTGGCAATATTACAGTCAAAATTCAAACTTGTCTTATCAAAACCATATTATTGAGTCTGCTGTCGGTGTTCAGCAGGGTGATCCATTAGGTCCAGCTCTTTTCAATTTGGGAATTCAACCTATTATTTCAAATTTAAAATCCAAGCTGAATGTCTGGTATCTGGACGACGGTACACTGGGAAGTAAAGCAGATGACGTCCTCAATGATCTTACTCATATTTTTCAAAATTTTAAAAATATTGGTCTTGAACCAAATACCAATAAATGTGCAATATTTATTTCTAATAATTTATCTAATTCTAACGGAGATACCTTAATTCAAAATTTAAATCAGATTTCTCCAGGAATAAAAACTGTCAATTCGGAATCGCTTTACCTGCTCGGTGCTCCGTTGTTTTTCGATAGTATTAAACCTGTTTTAAAAACAAAATGTGATCAATTTTTAAATCACATTGATAAATTATATATTTAAAACCCACATATTGCCCTTAACATTTTAAAATATTGTGTCCTTGTACCTAAATTTACATACTTGTTACGCTCAAGTCCAGCCTGGAAATGTTCGGATATTTTAAAAGATATTGATAGTAATCTTAAAATTGCTTTAGAAAAAATTCTAAATTTGAGATGAAATACAATAGCCTGGAATCAAGCCACTTTACTTATCAAATTTGGTGGTATTGGTGTAAGAAATATTTCTACCGTCGCATTGCCTGCTTTCCATGCTTCCGTGCATAGTGTCAATGATCTATGTAACGCAATTTTAAATAATAAAGTAGACCTGTGCTTTGCTGAGGAGGTAAGGCAAACATGGCTAACGCTTTGTCTCGGCGAAAATGTCCAACTGGAAGTTAACCAACAAAAACAGTGGGATATTCCGTTGGTACGGAGTGTCCAGAAAAATTTATTTCAAAATTTCTACAGTCAACAAGATCAGGCTCGCCTTTTAGCTGTTTCGACTAAGGAATTTAGCCACTGGTACGTAGAAAATTCAAAATTAAAGAAATACAAGATTATAGTCCAAGAGGAATCGGCACATGAGTACAGAAAACTATTCCAATTCAATATATATATATATATATATATATATATATATATATATATATATATATATATATTAAAAAATAACAATTCCTTTCAATTGTTTAAACAATTTCAGTTTAAACAATATGGCATCGAGTTGCCCATGGCAACCTGAATTTATATCATCAGTAAGGCTACTTGAGGAGTATCGTATAAAAAATTGAGGTGGAACAGTTTTCAATACTCATGGGCCGATACTTCTGGCCGATATTTTCGTTACAAACATTTGTTTAACTATGACGATTAAGAATTTATTAAGGAGCCGAGTGGTTGTTGTGGCTCATAGACATTTACATCTATCTTCGATTACGAATCAAAATGCAGATGGGTTACCACCCCAGAGAACTAATGTAGAATACCTTGCTGCCATTAAAAAGGGGTCTCCGGTTCTCTACAGTAACCATACGAATTACGGTTGAGCTGCTCTTTTACGCTCGTTTTTTGTTTCAACATGGTCTTTTCTGGTTGGGCCAACCCATTCGTTCTACAACGATACTAATAAAGTCATCCAGACCGAATGTCGGTCACGGCGACTAATCTCAACGGAGACTAGATATCGGCGCAGGACAGGGTTATAGTGCTCGAGTGTATGCGCAAGCACAGGGGCACCCTTCAGTCCCTTACTCTTATAGTATGATAGGAAGGTAAACCGATATAACCTGAGAGAGATCAGGCGCAGCACTATTGGCTTTCCGTGCTTCCGAGGCATGAGGTTGAGACACTGCCAACTTCCTGACTTCGGACAGCTACTGAGAATTTATTGATGGAATTTCAATAACTGATATTTTTTGCCCCGACCCGGGATTCGAACCCAGGACCTCATGATCAGCAGTGGCACTACTACAAACACTAGACCACAGAGGCAGTCAACACAACAACTAACACCATACTACTAATATAGCTGATGCATCACTCTACAACTTAAATTTTAATATTTAATAACGACCGCCAGAAAAACGTTAGAGAATGATCTTAACCAAAAATAGTATTTAAATCACATAATAAAAACATATTTTTATTCCATCTGAGTTATATACATTTTTATATTTTATCTTTTAAAGATTGCAGTTAAATGAACATCAAATATTATTTGAGATGTTTCTGAAATTCTTACACTCGATCGGTTATAAAGACAAAAAAGATACAACAAGAATTGTTTGCAAAAAATAATCCGTTAAGGAATTTTTGCGAGTAAATTCTTTCAGTGTTTTATTTTTATGTTTGTTTTATGGCATGTTTTTGTATCTTATACAACATGAATTTCTTTTGATGTGGAACTCAAGGAAATATATTATATTTCTGCTATATTATATTTCTGCTATAAGCATATTTAATACCCAATATATGCCTTAAGAGGTCTCAGAGTCTCTTAAGTGTCGTAAGAGGTAACAAATCACGAAATCAATTTCAGCAAATCCTCCTTATGGATCAGTCTATGGGGAGACCTGGAGCGTGTCGAGTGGACTGGAGTAACGAATAAATTAGTACAATGAATTTCTGTGGACGGTGTAACTGTGAGTTGTGGGCAATATAATAACACTTAAAATAAGACAGGTTTTAAGCATAGCACATATTTTTTAAAAGAATAAGGGAGACAAATGAGCACACAGTCCACCTGATGGTAAGTGGATGCTGTGACCCATAGATATCTACATTTAAAAATCGAAATGCAGATGCGTTGCCAGCCCTCATGACTGAGATGAAATGCCTCATTTCCAGTAAAGAAGAGTCTCCGGTTCTCTACACTCACCATACGAAACACAGCATCAAACTAATATTTTACGCCAGTATTCTGAGAGAGCGTGGTTCTTTCCCGGTCGAGCTGACCCATTCGTGCTACAACTATACTACTAATGTAACCGCAGCATGGCTCTACCACTCCAAGAGGTAACTAGTTATCGGTCTGTTACTGAGGTTTTTATGAAAATCTGTTTAACGAAGATGGTTGATGTTCAGTATCAATAATTTATATCAAATATTTTATTCTTATTAAATTAAAAACGCTTTGAAAATGATCGATGTTAAGAAAATCGGCCAAGTGCGAGTCGGACTTTCGGGTTTCGTACCATCGCAAAAACACGTTTGCAGTAGGGTTGGCTACCCTACTAGAAACCTGTTCTAACGTTTGTGTAAAAACCTTTAATTTTTAGTTTATTTTTATTCTATGCTGTAACTGCGACACCAGTAATACATATTCCGTAAAAATTTCAATTGTCTACCTATTACGGATCATGAGATACAGCTCGGTGACAGGCAGACGGACGAACGGAAGAACGGATAACGGAGGCTTAGTAACAGGATCCCATTGGTTAACCTTTGGGTATGGAACCCTTAAAAAGAATATTTATCAATACAAACATGAACTACGAAAATTCACAATTATTAAAGATCATTGCTATAGTATTTTAAATTAATCTTGCAGTTATAATTATTATCTTAATGACCATTTATAAGTGTCAGAGAAAAATGAAGTCGAAGTACGGTACCTACACTGTAATTTTTAATGTATACCCTTTTTATTTTTCCCGACGTTTTTTAAAAATATTTTCATTCACGCTTAATTACCTCTAGTTAGGAAAAACCTCCGTCGAAAAAATTTTAGTGGGAGACTTAAACTATTCTAACAACATTATTTATACCTAATAATATTCATGTGACTTTTTTCTTTTTACCTTTACTGACATTGTCAAATGTATGCAAACTGAAACTAACCGTTGTAAGTTATGTAACTTCCTTCTAGAACAGATTTCAGATAATATACTCTCGCTAACCGAATGGCTTGCAATCTGAGAGACGATTAAAGATGGAAACTTTTAAATGGTTTCTGGTTGCGCGGAAAAACCATTGGATTATTATATTTGACGGTAGGAGTGTCAAGTCGCTTGTTTCTTTCCGAAAAACGATATCATTCGTACCCTCCTATCGACACATTGGGGTGGTGGGGTGGGAGGGGCAAGAAGATGATTCTAGAATGTCACGTAATCATCGGAGCCGAGGACATATAAGGCACGCGCGACCGTTGCGCGTCCTCTTTCCGCTGCAGTCGTCGTTGAAACCACACCGCTAGTAGAAACCGCTTTAGCCTGGAAGCAGTCGAGCTCCAGGAGAACCGCCTCACCTCGTGTGAGATATAGTCGCGCACCGCCTCTCTCCGGAGTGTTCCAGAAGAAGTTGCAGCTATAGTGCTCAACAGGATAGAAGAAACCCCGGTGAGTCAACATTCCTTAATTTAGCTCCTGCCTTACATAGTTTTAACCCGCTCCAATTTTGTTGTTTTCCTAATAAGGCAGGATTCCTTTTCAGCGATTTGGCACAATAATAGTTTAGTTTTAGGGAAGAGCGAGTGCATTATACCGCATGCTATAGTAGTCGCTTTTACGTAAGCGTAGAAGCAACCGCATATACAGTCCACTTTAGTTAATATCTCGCGTAATAGGTTTAAGGTTCGACCGGGGAACTAGACTTCGGCAGCCTTAGACACGTGGCTCCACCATTTTATGGTCACTTCGGCAGGATTTGGTCGAATTGTTGAATTAATTAATTAGATAATGCACTCTAATTTATGGAATAGACTTAAATAGTGTTCGTTTAAATTTAAATTTGATTAGGTACTCGCAAACAGAATTATTCGTTTTATAGCGCTCGTATTTGATTAAATTTAAAGCCTATTAAATAATTGAAACAGTGTAATAGGAACCGTTTGATACGCTTACCCACAATCTTGATAAAATTATTGAGTGCAAATGACGCGTCACCTCGACTCGCTGCGCAGGTGTTCGATTTAATTACGTAATACGGCATACCGAGTGTCCATCCTTTATTGTTTGTGCGTTGTGAGATTAATTGTGATTGATATAACTTTATTATAATAGTTTAAAATGGCAGTTAGTGGAAGTGAAATCAAAATTAAAACGCTTTATGCCAAGAGGGACATACTCTTTTCGCGTATGCAGAATATAAGTGATTATATAAAGAACATTCATATAGAAGCAGTGCGGGAAACCTTTTTGACTGAAATCGAAACGATAGATTCTCTACGAATAGATTATGAAAAAATATTAGACCAAATTAATCATTTGGAATTACAAATCGACCCGAAATACATAGTGAAATACCAACCGCTGCTGGCATTCGAAGATATGTTGTGTCGCGTGAAAAGAATTGCGAGATCCCTACTATCTCAAAACGAAGCAAAGCCGGATAAACAGGTACGTCCAAGCGACTCGATTAGGTTGCCGCCAATAGATATTCCGGTATTCAATGGTGATATTAAGACGTGGCCCTTCTTCTTCAGTAGTTTTCAAAACAATATACACAATAACCCATCGTTATCGGACGCCGAAAAATTATATTACTTAATCAGTAAACTTAGTGGCAGGGCACAGTCGATCTGCTCTGGTTTTACACCTACAGCAAACAATTACTTATTAATATTCGAAACGCTTAAAACTAAATATGAAGATAGGAGAATGTTAGCTTCCGAATATTTGAACCAGATATTCGATCTTAAATCTATATCATCCGCGAACATCAACGGCTTAGAGCAATTTCTAGATAAATTTGTGGCATCGGTGGCTGCACTTAAGAATTTGAAATTTAATGATCTTATGGACGTGGTGTTTCTCCATATTGCACTGAAGAAGTTGGACCCCGACACCGTGCGTGCGTTTGAAATGGAGCATCGTAGCTCGGAGATGCCTTCCTTTCATTCATTAGCATCGTTCGTGCGAGATCAAATAAAGGTGATGCAGCACTCTCCGAACGTTAAACAGGAGATTAAAAGGTGCGTCGACCGTAGACAGACTCAACCATCTAAAATAGCAGGGTCGTTAACTTTAACGTTTAACGTAACCGCTACGCCAACATCACTCCAGCATACTTGTATAGTATGTAAAGATAGACACGGTAATTTATATAATTGCGCGACTTTTCGTAAATATTCACCAAGCGAGTGTTATAAATTAGTAAAGACAAACAACCTATGTTTGAACTGCTTAAGCGATAAGCATTTAGTTGCAAAATGCAATTCGAGTTCCGTATGTAGCAAGTGCGCCGGGAAACATCACACGCTATTACATTTTGAAAATAGCAACATAGCGGCGTCAAGTAAAGCGGATAAGGAATTCGCCCCTACTAAGGTCAACGATTCTAGCGGTCGACCTGGTGATGTCGCTCTGTGCTCATTGGCAAATATGGGAGCACAACCTCCTTCAACCGTGTTACTGGGTACGGCACGTATTTTGGTTAGGGATTCGCGTGGAAACGAACAAAGCGTCCGTGCACTGCTGGACAGCGGAGCCCAAAATAGCTTTATAACGCGACAATGTTGTCAGCGCTTAGGCTTAGTAATAAATAGGTCACTTTCATGTCCTGTAATTAAAGGCATCGGAGGCACTAGTAAATCGACACAGGGATATATAAATTTAAAAATTTATTCTCGGATAGATCGTAATGTTAACTTTGATATAAATGCACTAATAGTAGATAGGGTCACTGAACGGTTGCCAACCGTTTCGGTTGACACCTCGGCAATGATTGAATTTAAGAATTTGACTCTGGCGGACGACACTTACGCCGTTCCTGGGAACATAGACATGCTCATTGGAGCATCGCTTTTCCCTCATCTTTTGTTAAACAATAAGGTCAGGGGCAACTCTTCGCATACCGCGCCTTACGCACTGGAAACCGTATTGGGCTATGTGATCCTTGGCTCCGCCCCCATCATAGATAGTATTTCGGCAACCTCTTATTGTGGTATGGCTGTCGAACCGCTCGAGTCGTTAGTCCGTAAATTTTGGGAGATGGAGGAGGTGAACGTCCCACCCATAGCTAGCTCAGATGACAGGTTATGCGAGGAAATTTACGTCCGCACGACCGTTCGTGATCGCGACGGTAGATATAGTGTAGCGCTACCCTTTAAAGGAGATGTTTTATCTCTCGGCGATTCGCGTCAAATGGCGGAAAAACGTTTCTACAGCTTGGAGCGTAGGATGCTCGCTTCACCCCAGTTAAAGGAAGCTTACGACGGCGTCATTAACGAATATATAAGAGAAGGTTACATATCACTTGTGGCTTCGAAATTAGATAACTACGAAGACACACCGTCGTATTTCATACCACACCACGGAGTCATTAGAGAGGACAAACTTACATCTAAGTTACGTGTAGTGCTAGACGCTAGTGCTAAAACTAGCACTCACCTGTCGCTTAACGATATCCCCTATAGTGGGCAAAATTTACAGTGCAGTTTATTTAATATAATAGTCAATTTTCGTTTGTTTAGTATAGCACTATCCGCCGATATTCGTCAAATGTTTCTTTGCATAGGGGTCCGTGAATGCGACCGTAGATTCCAACGCATTTTATATCCTTTCAACCCAAAGGAACCTCTAATGGTGTTTGAATTTAACCGCGTTTGTTTTGGTTTAAAGTCGAGCCCATTTCATGCGTTACGCACGGTGAGACAGCTCGCTCACGATGAAGGCCCCTCTTATCCTAAAGCTAAGAGGGCAATTGAGAGCGGATTATATATGGA
This sequence comes from Parnassius smintheus behrii, assembly GCA_036936625.1. Lineage (NCBI taxonomy): Eukaryota > Metazoa > Arthropoda > Insecta > Lepidoptera > Papilionidae > Parnassius > Parnassius smintheus. Next base: position 4,982,144 of record JAUPFT010000019.1, read on the forward strand.
TGATTTTGTGTACTCGGTCGATAGCGTGGAGGAGGCAACCCTAACCACCGCCGAGGTTATAAGGCTCATGAAATCGGGTCAATTCGATCTTGTGAAGTGGACTAGTAATTCGCGTCTGGTTTTGGATACAATCACACTATCACACCGTCTTTCGGCGATAAAGGAATTCGACGATTCTGATACACACAAGGTGCTCGATCTGTGTTGGTCACCAGAGTCCGACGTGTTTAGCCTTAAGGTAAATCCGCCCGTAGAGAAATGCACAAAGCGCACAATACTGTCATGCGTTGCTAGATTATGGGACGTCATGGGTTTCATAGCTCCGGTGGTATTATACGCTAAGCTTTTAATTAAACAACTTTGGTTATTGGAATGCGACTGGGATGACTCGCCGCCTGACAGCATTGTTCGGTTGTGGCAGCGCTTTAGAGAGGAACTTCTTTTATTAAGAGAAATTAAAATACCGCGTCATATCAACGTAGATAGAAGTAGCGCCATAACAGTCGTTGGGTTTGCAGACGCCAGCGAGAAGGCTTACGGGGGCGTTGTATATTTCCACGTCCAGAATAATGGTAGAAATTCGATTAGCCTCATTAGTTCTAAGTCGAGAGTCTCCCCCCGTAAGGTTGTCTCTCTGGCGCGCTTAGAGCTTTGCGCAATATTAGTACTCACCAAGCTTATTACCGCAGTTATCAGCGCATGGGATAGAGTTCACATAGAAAGGATATTTGCCTTTTCCGACTCCACCATCGCCTTATGCTGGGTTCATTCTTCACCCCACCGTTGGGATACGTTTGTTGCGAACCGAGTGGCCAAGATAAAAGACGAGTTAGAAACGCGGAACTTTTATCACGTGTCCGGTACGGAAAACCCCGCCGATTGTCTATCCCGTGGACTCACCCCGATGCAAATAATGGGCCACCCGCTTTGGTTCCACGGACCTGCTTGGGTTCACTTGGATCCCTCGCAATGATCAATAACCGATTTCGAACCTTCGTCAGTGTCACAACCGCCGGATGAAAAGAGACACGCTCTAGTGGCGAACGTTTCGAGCGAGGTTTCTCCAATCATTGCTTTGGCGAACCGCTTGTCCTCTTGGTCGAAATTATTGCGTAGCGTAATTTACGTTTGTCGATTCGCGAAGCTGTTACCGCGACGTTCGTATGTCTTAGCATCCGATTACAACTATGCTGAGTCGCTAGTATTACTTGAACTTCAACGTGCGCACTTCTCTGAAGAAATTAGAAGGTTACAATCGAATAGAGCTTGTAGTCGCGCCCTTCAACGCCTTAAGCCATTTTTACAGGATGGGATTGTAAGGGTAGGTGGACGCTTGTCCAACTCGCAATTGAGTTTCGACCAACGGCACCCTATTGTTTTACCGCGTAAAGACCATATCATGAACTTATTAGTCGACTACCATCATAAATTGAACTCGCACGCTGGCCCCGACTTGTTGATGTCGATTTTGCGTCAGAATTATTGGATTCTTTCTGCACGTAGTTTAATACGCAATCGGGTGCACCGATATATAGCTTGCTTTCGGGCACGCCCCAAGCCGTCATTTCCGGAAATGGCGGAACTTAGATCTTGTAGAGTAATACAATCAGTAAAGCCCTTCACGCACACCGGGTCTGATTTCGCTGGTCCGTTTAAGGTCACGCTCACTCGCGGGCGTGGTATAAGATCCACAAAGGCTTACGTCTGCATTTTCGTGTGTCTAACTACTCGAGCGGTGCTTATAGAACTCGTTGGTGATCTAAGCACAGCAGGCTTTATGGGTGCATTTAAAAGATTTCTATCCCGCAGAGGCCCTGTAAGTAAATTGTATTCGGATAACGGTATGAACTACGTCGGTGCAAAACGTATTCTATCAGAACTACATGAGCTCTTAGCTAGCAAATATTATAATTCGGAGTTCGCTCACATTCTAGCCGAGAACCGCATTGAGTGGTCTCTGAACGTCCCAGCCGCGAGTCATTTTGGGGGCAATTGGGAGACTAATATCAAGAGTCTAAAGAGTCATTTATACCGAGTAATAGGAGATCAAATTTTGTCCTTCGAAGAGCTAAGTACGGTGCTCGCTCAAATTGAATGCGTAATGAATAGTCGCCCACTTTGTCGTACGTTGTCTAGTGACCCCTTGGAACCGCTGGCTCTAACTCCAGCACATTTTTTGAATTTAACGCCTTTAAAGTATTTGCCAGCCGCAGATATGGATGAGAACAGACTTAGCATTTCCGCACGCCACAAATTATTAGATCGGTTAGTGCAATTGTTTTGGAAACGATGGAGGATGGAATACTTGCATACTTTGCAGTCTCGGCAAAAATGGAACACAGCAACTGAGCCTTTAGCAGTAGGAACTGTAGTTGTGCTCACCAAAGAGAATACGCCGCCTCTCCACTGGCCGTTAGGAATTGTCGAAGAGGTCTTTCCCGGTTCCGACGGAGTAGTTAGGATAGCTCGCGTTAAGACCACGGTTGGGTCTTACTTGCGTCCGGTTGTCCGTTTGTGCCCCCTGCCTCTTCCGTAATTTAAATTAGCTTTCTAGATTAAATTGTAGTTGAATTTAGGTAATCTTAGCGTTAGTTAGTTATTTTGTTAGTTGATCTTAGCTCTAGTTGTATTAGTTAATTTTGAAGGAAATCCTTCAAAGGCGCGGAAAAAACCATTGGATTATTATATTTGACGGTAGGAGTGTCAAGTCGCTTGTTCCTTTCCGAAAAACGATATCATTCGTACCCTCCTATCGACACATCGGGGTGGTGGGGTGGGAGGGGCAAGAAGATGATTCTAGAATGTCACTACACAATGTCATAATCATCGGAGCCGAGGACATATAAGGCACGCGCGACCGTTGCGCGTCCTCTTTCCGCTGCAGTCGTCGTTGAAACCACACCGCTAGTAGAAACCGCTTTAGCCTGGAAGCAGTCGAGCTCCGGGAGAACCGCCTCACCTCGTGTGAGATATAGTCGCGCACCGCCTCTCTCCGGAGTGTTCCAGAAGAAGTTCCAGAAGTTGCAGCTATAGTGCTCAACAGGATAGAAGAAACCCCGGTGAGTCAATACTCCTTTATTTACTGCCTTACATAGTTTAACCCGCTCCAATTTTGTTGTTCTCCTAATAAGGCAGGATTCCTTTTCAGCGATTTGGCACAATAATAGTTTAGTTTTAGGGAAGAGCGAGTGCATTATACCGCATGCTATAGTAGTCGCTTTTACGTAAGCGTAGAAGCAACCGCATATACAGTCCACTTTAGTTAATATCTCGCGTAATAGGTTTAAGGTTCGACCGGGGAACTAGACTTCGGCAGCCTTAGACACGTGGCCCCACCAGTTTCCGTATTCGTTGTTCAAATAAAGCTTCCAGATTAAGCAGTCAACTGATTGCGCCGTTCTTGTCATTTAACCGACCGATGGTGTTTTTTTCTGCAATTTGAAATTAGGTGGAATTTAAAAATTCAAATATTTTCATGTTGTTTTCGGGAACTGCATTAAAAACTGCATTAAAAGTATACTAGTTAGAGTTAAGTTAGTTTACAGTTTTGGTAAGTTTACATAACTTTTTCAGTTCAGTTGAATTTTATTGGTTTTATGTATTATTTGTATATTTCATTATTTTTGTTCATATAATTAATTATATGTATACTCGGGAATAAAACAAATGCGTCTTTTTCTTTACTTCTTCTACTGATGTCTTCAACTTTTATGACTTTGATATTCGTAAAAAATTACTCACACTGATCACAAGTACCTAGTCGATATCTGTTTCCGTTATGACTTGTGCTCCCTTTCCCTCTACAAGTCGAACTCAGTACTACATATTTCGTGAGGACATTTCGATTTGCAGTATCACTGAATCAAAGTCTACATGCAAAATCATTGCAGATATAACAAAAGGAACTTTTGAAAATATACAGAAAAATGAAATTGAGACAGATTTGTTTATTTTTTATGAAAATGCTTCTAATTAACCACTTTTATATATGTCAAAATTAAGATATTTAGAAACGAAAACGCTTAAGTTTTTTTTTTCAAGGTTTTAAAAGAAGGCTATGTTTCCACCTCAGCGTTGAAAATTATTCAGTAGTTTTCTACCTAGGAGCCATGGCAGCTCAGATGGTTAGCGCTCGCTGTAAATTTCACAGTACGCGAGCAACCCAAATTCGATCCCCGTCGGCACCAATGAATTTGTTAATTGCAATTTTAAGTGCTGATTTACCACGTGCTCGGCGGTGAAAGAAAACATCAAGAGTTAACCAGTATGTCTGAGAAATAAGAAAAAAATATATCAAATACCTGTGAAGTTTGCACATGAAACTTTCTTGCGCTAAAAACCTCTCAGAAACAAGGGGAGGCCTTTGTCCAGTAGTGGGACGTACGTAGGGTGTACATTTAATTTTTTAACTTTTATCTATTGATTAAAACAAGGAATGTCACGACGCACGATGTGCCCATCTTTATCCTTTAAAATTCTACCCACAGGGAGACATGCACCCTGAAATGAAAAACTGCAGGCTCAAGAAGAAACTCTTTCTAAATTTTTCGATGCATTTTGTAAGCATCTTATTTTTTTGCCAGTGAGTAGAAATCTTCTGCTGTAATTTGGGGCTCTCGCGTTTAACGGAGAATTTACTTTAATCGCCACGCTGTTAATGCGATCGCCAATTATGCGAATTAAGGGCATGCGCACCTTTGACGTTGCTCTTTCTCGCAAATATGAAAATTGTACGTCCTATATATATTTTTCAAACACCTTCAGTAATTATCAGTATTGCGATATATTTACACGTGGTACAGTCACGCTGAAGCTGAATATGGTTGTAGAACCGATGGGTCTGCTTAACCGTCAAAGGACCACGCTCTCACAGAACACCAGCGTAAAATAGCAACTTAATGCTGCTGTGTTCCGTGTGGTGAGAGTAAAGAACCGTAGATCCTTTGAACTGTAAACGAGGCATTCCATGTTAGTCCTCAGGGGTGACGACGCATCTGCATTTTGATTCTTAATCGAGGATAAAGGTAGACGTCTGTGGGCCCCAGCATCCGCTTACCATCAGGTGGACTGTGTGCCTGTTTGTCACACTTATTCTATAAAAAATATTTTTGTTGTAATTTTCACGATATTAATAATGAAATACTGAAGACAATGCTTTTTACACCTAAAATAAACCTAAAAATATGTCTATAAACTTATATGACCATAAAAAGTTTAGAGCAAATCACAAAACTACTAAAATGCCAATTAGAATCACACATAATCACGAAATGTTCTTCGAATAAAGCATCAAATGCGATATTAAAATTGACAGTAGATAGAGCCTTTACGTGTATTCTGCAGACTGCCAGTCAATTTAGGCAAGTTACATCGCAATTCGGGCGACCCCATTTATTGATGGGTCTATTTCAGTCTTCATCCATTTTCATAAATGTGCCTAATTGTCCCTCGTTTTTACTTGCTGGATTGTCTCTCGTGGTAGCTAAGCGGTAGCTCTTTGGGTAAGTGCTCGCTGTACATTTCACATTGCCCGATCAACCCGGGTTCAATCCGATCGATTTACTATAAATATTTTTTTTATCGATTTAATATAAAGATTTTTATTCAAGTGTTCAATTTTTATTCAAATGAGCCGTGGTAGCTCATATTGTTAACGCCTGCTGTAAATTTCACAGTATGCAAGCAAACTGGGTTCGATCCCCACAGGCACCAATGAAATTATTAATTGCAATTTTAGGTGCTGGTCTACCACGTGCTCGGCAGTGAAGGAAAAGTGAGAGAAAAACAATTTCAGACATGTAAAGTCCGCCAACACACATTCATTAGCTTGCTAGACAATTTTTTGCCCCAAAGCCCCTACAAGAAACGAGAGGAGGCTTATGGCCCAGCAGTGGGACGTATATAAGCTGTCACTACTATTTACTTATATGCAAATTACACCTATACCTCCTATTCCTGTTATAGAGGAAGGGTGACGATTAGTTTAAGAGTTAATCTGAAGCGGCAATGGGCTGATCACTCCTGTCGTAGAAGTGATTACCGTTGGAGTAGATGTATCATAAAGAGGAGACTGCGCTTAGGTAAATGCCGTACGAGACGCTACCAGACGGAGCGATGGTGTGCGCAAGGCTGCTAGTCAGCTACTACTTGTGTGAAGCCAAGATCGGGCTTTATAGCGCGTCATGGGAGAGACTTACGAGTAATTCCAGCAGTGGACTGCTGATAATACTTATCATATTAAACATGTAACAAAAAGCCTGTGGTTTCCTTTATTTTTTATTAATAATTTTTTGCATATTATAAATATGCCAAATTTTTATTATATACTAAATAGTAGTCACTAAAACTAGTCTGTGACAAACGGACAGATTAATAGACAGACAGACACCGTGGTCATTCTAAGACCGTGGTCAAAATAACTTTTGTTAAGCATTGTGTTGCAGCGCTGAGGACCATGGGTTCAAAATCACGAAACAAGCATTTCTATCTCCTATAAACAATTGTTCCGGCTATGAATGTTTGATCCATTACTAATGCTTGATAAGATAGTGTACCCGTCATGAGTGTCAGTTTTCATCTAATCTCAACTTCAAATAGACTACATAAATTTAGTCACATTCTCGATTTCCAAATGTCAATTATTCAATAACTTACTCTATTTAAAAAGGAAGGCAACGCAGTTGGTGTTGCAGTTGTTCATGAGCGGCAGTCGACAGTTATCATCAGGTGAGCAAAATGCTCGTTAGCGTCCTCGTCTATAAAAAAATGTTTATTTTTTGTTTGTGACAAATATTGTGTTTAATCTATCTAACCTCCTATCTATATATTATCCTTATCTAAAGCTATAAATAACACAAAAGAAAGTCTCCGGCGAGCGTCTGTTCCTGTGAATGACTGCGATAGTCTGAGCATTTTTTTAAAACGTGACGTGATACGGACACCCTTTCTTACCGGAAATGAGGCATTCCATCTTAGTCCGCAGGGGTGACAACGCATCTGCGTTTTAATTATTAATCGAGGATAAATGTAGATGTATATGGGCAACAACTCCACTTACCACCAGGTGGAATGTGCACTCGTTTCACACCCTTATTCTAAAAAAATCACTAATTTTCACTGCCATGGTTTGCATATCTCCAGGAACATTTGTGTTTTTAAAAAATTTCATAGCGCTTATGAAATCTAAACATTTACGGTATTATTAGCGAAGGCAAGGTAAATTTGAATCGGTTATTTTTATAAAACTGAAATGACTGATTTGTCCTCTGACTTATTTTTGATATTTCTTAGTTCTTAATTTATGTATGTACAAATAATGATTCTATTTGACAGGCCTGTTGGTCTAGTGGTTAGTGACCCTGACTGCTAAGCCGGATGTCGTGAGTTCGATTCCCACCCAGGACAAATGTTTGTGTGATGAGCACGATCATTTGTTCTGTGTCTGGGTGTAATTTATCTATAATATTTATGTATTTAGAAATATTTAAGTATGTTTATCTGTTGTCTAGTACCCATAACACAAGCTCTGCTTAGCTTGGGACTAGATGGCGTTGTGTGACAGTTGTGAAACATTATTATTATTATTATTATTTAGTATTATTTAACAATTTATTTTCCAAAGTTATAACTCTTTTATAAAGCATTTTGTTGCTGCCTTAAATAGGTTTAACCTTTAAAAATTAAGCTTATGTATTATTTTTGTGAATATGTATCATTTTAATTACCTCAGGCTGTCCTTAAATAAAAAATTAATAAATAAGTGACATCTGAATACTAAAAATTCCTCACAGCCCGTAATTATACTTGACTAACTGATACCGGCTCGCTTCGCTGGGCGTATGATAGTATATTATTGCGGAACCTAGATGTAATATATCAGGAAAGAAATTTTTATGGAACTTTCAAAAAATCCGTTCTTAGTACGCGTGACATTGTAAAATTAGTTGCTAAACTAAATTTCAACCCGAGAGAGAAGAAGCGACAGAAGGAAACGAATTTCCTGATTTGTTTCCTTCTATCGCATCTTACGACACCCATTGGTAATATGGAGTAGTGAATATAAGTACTTACACATCTCTTGATTTTTTTCCTTCTATCGCATCTTACGACATCCATTAGTAATATGAAGTAGTGAATATAAGTACTTATACATTTCTTGATTTGTTTCCTTCTATCGCATCTTACGACACCCATTGGTAATATGGAGTAGTGAATATAAGTACTTACACATCTCTTGATTTGTTTCCTTCTATCGCATCTTACGACACCCATGGTAATATGGAGTAGTGAATATAAGTACTTACACATCTCTTGATTTGTTTCCTTCTATCGCATCTTACGACACCCATTAGAAATATGGAGTAGAGAATATAAGTACTTACCCATCTCTTGATTTGTTTCCTCTATCGCATCTTACGACACCCATTAGTAATATCGAGTAGTGAATATAAGTACTTACACATCTCTTGATTTGTTTCCTTCTATCGCATCTTACGACACCCATTGGTAATATGGAGTAGTGAATATAAGTACTTACACATCTCTTGATTTGTTTTCTTCTATCGCATCTTACTACACCCATTAGTAATATGGAGTAGTGAATATAAGTACATACACATCTCTTGATTTGTTTCCTTCTATCGCATCTTACGACACCCATTAGTAATATGGAGTAGTGAATATAAGTACTTACACATCTCTTGATTTGTTTCCTTCTATCGCATCTTACGACACCCATTAGTAATATGGAGTAGTGAATATAAGTACTTACACATCTCTTGATTTGTTTCCTTCTATTGCATCTTACGACACCCATTAATAATATGGAGTAGTGAATATAAGTACTTACACATCTCTTGATTTGTTTCCTTCTATCGCATCTTACGACACCCATTAGTAATATGGAGTAGTGAATATAAGTACTTACACATCTCTTGATTTGTTTCCTTCTATTGTATCTTACGACACCCATCGGTAATATGGAGTAGTGAATATAAGTACTTACACATCTCTTGATTTGTTTCCTTCTATCGCATCTTACTACACCCATCGGTAATATGGAGTAGTGAATATAAGTACTTGCACATCTCTTGATTTGTTTCCTTCTATCAAATCTTACGACATCCATTAGTAATATGGAGTAGTGAATATAAGTACTTACACATCTCTTGATTTGTTTCCTTCTATCGAATCTTACGACACCCATGGTAATATGGAGTAGTGAATATAAGTACTTACACATCTCTTGATTTGTTTCCTTCTATCGCGTCTTACGACACCCATTAGAAATATGGAGTAGAGAATATAAGTACTTACACATCTCTTGATTTGTTTCCTCTATCGCATCTTACGACACCCATTAGTAATATGGAGTAGTGAATATAAGTACTTACACATCTCTTGATTTGTTTCCTTCTATCGCATCTTACGACACCCATTGGTAATATGGAGTAGTGAATATAAGTACTTACACATCTCTTGATTTGTTTTCTTCTATCGCATCTTACGACACCCATTGGTAATATGGAGTAGTGAATATAAGTACTTACACATCTCTTGATTTGTTTTCTTCTATCGCATCTTACTACACCCATTAGTAATATGGAGTAGTGAATATAAGTACTTACACATCTCTTGATTTGTTTCCTCCTATCGCATCTTACGACACCCATTAGTAATATGGAGTAGTGAATATAAGTACTTACACATCTCTTGATTTGTTTCCTTCTATCGCATCTTACGACACCCATTAGTAATATGGAGTAGTGAATATAAGTACTTACACATCTCTTGATTTGTTTCCTTCTATTGCACCTTACGACACCCATTGGTAATATAGAGTAGTGAATATAAGTACTTACACATCTCTTGATTTGTTTCCTTCTATTGCATCTTACGACACCCATTGGTAATATGGAGTAGTGAATATAAGTACTTACACATCTCTTGATTTGTTTCCTTCTATTGCATCTTACGACACCCATTGGTAATATGGAATAGAGAATATAAGTACTTACACATCTCTTGATTTGTTTCCTCTATCGCATCTTACGACACCCATTAGTAATATGGAGTAGTGAATATAAGTACTTACACATCTCTTGATTTGTTTCCTTCTATCGCATCTTACGACACCCATTAGTAATATGGAGTAGTGAATATAAGTACTTACACATCTCTTGATTTGTTTCCTTCTATCGCATCTTACGACACCCATTGGTAATATGGAGTAGTGAATATAAGTACTTGCACATCTCTTGATTTGTTTCCTTCTATCGCATCTTACGACACCCATTAGTAATATGGAGTAGTGAATATAAGTACTTACACATCTCTTGATTTGTTTCCTTCTATCGCATCTTACGACACCCATTAGTAATATGGAGTAGTGAATATAAGTACTTACAAATCTCTTGATTTGTTTCCTTCTATTGCATCTTACGACACCCATTGGTAATATGGAGTAGTGAATATAAGTACTTACACATCTCTTGATTTGTTTCCTTCTATCGCATCTTACTACACCCATTGGTAATATGGAGTATTGAATATAAGTACTTGCACATCTCTTGATTTGTTTCCTTCTATCGCATCTTACGACACCCATTAGTAATATGGAGTGGTGAATATAAGTACTTACACATCTCTTGATTTGTTTCCTTCTATCGCATCTTTCTACACCCATTGGTAATATGGAGTAGTGAATATAAGTACTTACACATCTCTTGATTTGTTTCCTTCTATCGCATCTTACGACATCCATTAGTAATATGGAGTAGTGAATATAAGTACTTATACATTTCTTGATTTGTTTCCTTCTATCGCATCTTACGACACCCATTGGTAATATGGAGTAGTGAATATAAGTACTTACACATTTCTTGATTTGTTTCCTTCTATCGCATCTTACGACACCCATGGTAATATGGAGTAGTGAATATAAGTACTTACACATCTCTTGATTTGTTTCCTTCTATCGCGTCTTACGACACCCATTAGAAATATGGAGTAGAGAATATAAGTACTTACACATCTCTTGATTTGTTTTCTCTATCGCATCTTACGACACCCATTAGTAATATGGAGTAGTGAATATAAGTACTTACACATCTCTTGATTTGTTTCCTTCTATCGCATCTTACGACACCCATTAGTAATATGGAGTAGTGAATATAAGTACTTACAAATCTCTTGATTTGTTTCCTTCTATCGCATCTTACGACACCCATTGGTAATATGGAGTAGTGAATATAAGTACTTACACACCTCTTGATTTGTTTTCTTCTATCGCATCTTACTTCACACATTAGTAATATGGAGTAGTGAATATAAGTACTTACACATCTCTTGATTTGTTTTCTTCTATCGCATCTTACGACACCCATTGGTAATATGGAGTAGTGAATATAAGTACTTACACATCTCTTAATTTGTTTTCTTCTATCGCATCTTACGACACCCATTAGTAATATGGAGTAGTGAATATAAGTACTTACACATCTCTTGATTTGTTTCCTTCTATCGCATCTTACGACACCCATTAGTAATATGGAGTAGTGAATATAAGTACTTACACATCTCTTGATTTGTTTCCTTCTATTGCATCTTACGACACCCATCGGTAATATGGAGTAGTGAATATAAGTACTTACACATCTCTTGATTTGTTTCCTTCTATCGCATCTTACCACACCCATTGGTAATATGGAGTAGTGAATATAAGTACTTGCACATCTCCTGATTTGTTTCCTTCTATCAAATCTTACGACACCCATTAGTAATATGGAGTGGTGAATATAAGTACTTACACATCTCTTGATTTGTTTTCTTCTATCGCATCTTACGACACCCATTGGTAATATGGAGTAGTGAATATAAGTACTTACACATCTCTTGATTTGTTTTCTTCTATCGCATCTTACGACACCCATTAGTAATATGGAGTAGTGAATATAAGTACTTACACATCTCTTGATTTGTTTCCTTCTATCGCATCTTACGACACCCATTAGTAATATGGAGTAGTGAATATAAGTACTTACACATCTCTTGATTTGTTTCCTTCTATTGCATCTTACGACACCCATCGGTAATATGGAGTAGTGAATATAAGTACTTACACATCTCTTGATTTGTTTCCTTCTATCGCATCTTACTACACCCATTGGTAATATGGAGTAGTGAATATAAGTACTTGCACATCTCTTGATTTGTTTCCTTCTATCAAATCTTACGACACCCGTTAGTAATATGGAGTGGTGAATATAAGTACTTACACATCTCTTGATTTGTTTCCTTCTATCGCATCTTACTACACCCATTGGTAATATGGAGTAGTGAATATAAGTACTTACACATCTCTTGATTTGTTTCCTTCTATCGCATCTTACGACATCCATTCGTAATATGGAGTAGTGAATATAAGTACTTACACATCTCTTGATTTGTTTCCTTCTATCGCATCTTACGACACCCATGGTAATATGGAGTAGTGAATATAAGTACTTACACATCTCTTGATTTGTTTCCTTCTATCGCGTCTTACGACACCCATTAGAAATATGGAGTAGAGAATATAAGTACTTACACATCTCTTGATTTGTTTCCTCTATCGCATCTTACGACACCCATTAGTAATATGGAGTAGTGAATATAAGTACTTACACATCTCTTGATTTGTTTCCTTCTATCGCATCTTACGACACCCATTGGTAATATGGAGTAGTGAATATAAGTACTTACACATCTCTTGATTTGTTTCCTTCTATCGCATCTTACGACACCCATTGGTAATATGGAGTAGTGAATATAAGTACTTGCACATCTCTTGATTTGTTTCCTTCTATCGCATCTTACGACACCCATTAGTAATATGGAGTAGTGAATATAAGTACTTACACATCTCTTGATTTGTTTCCTTCTATCGCATCATACGACACCCATTAGTAATATGGAGTAGTGAATATAAGTACTTACACATCTCTTGATTTGTTTCCTTCTATTGCATCTTACGACACCCATTGGTAATATGGAGTAGTGAATATAAGTACTTACACATCTCTTGATTTGTTTCCTTCTATCGCATCTTACGACACCCATTGGTAATATGGAGTAGTGAATATAAGTACTTACAAATCTCTTGATTTGTTTTCTTCTATCGCATCTTACGACACCCATTGGTAATATGGAGTAGTGAATATAAGTACTTACACATCTCTTGATTTGTTTTCTTCTATCGCATCTTACTACACCCATTAGTAATATGGAGTAGTGAGTATAAGTACTTACACATCTCTTGATTTGTTTCCTTCTATCGCATCTTACGACACCCATTAGTAATATGGAGTAGTGAATATAAGTACTTACACATCTCTTGATTTGTTTCCTTCTATCGCATCTTACGACACCCATTAGTAATATGGAGTAGTGAATATAAGTACTTACACATCTCTTGATTTGTTTCCTTCTATTGCACCTTACTTCACCCATTAGTAATATGGAGTAGTGAATATAAGTACTTACACATCTCTTGATTTGTTTTCTTCTATCGCATCTTACGACACCCATTGGTAATATGGAGTAGTGAATATAAGTACTTACACATCTCTTAATTTGTTTTCTTCTATCGCATCTTATGACACCCATTAGTAATATGGAGTAGTGAATATAAGTACTTACACATCTCTTGATTTGTTTCCTTCTATCGCATCTTACGAAACCCATTAGTAATATGGAGTAGTGAATATAAGTACTTACACATCTCTTGATTTGTTTCCTTCTATTGCATCTTACGACACCCATCGGTAATATGGAGTAGTGAATATAAGTACTTACACATCTCTTGATTTGTTTCCTTCTATCGCATCTTACTACACCCATTGGTAATATGGAGTAGTGAATATAAGTACTTGCACATCTCTTGATTTGTTTCCTTCTATCAAATCTTACGACACCCATTAGTAATATGGAGTGGTGAATATAAGTACTTACACATCTCTTGATTTGTTTTCTTCTATCGCATCTTACGACACCCGTTGGTAATATGGAGTAGTGAATATAAGTACTTACACATCTCTTGATTTGTTTTCTTCTATCGCATCTTACGACACCCATTAGTAATATGGAGTAGTGAATATAAGTACTTACACATCTCTTGATTTGTTTCCTTCTATCGCATCTTACGGCACCCATTAGTAATATGGAGTAGTGAATATAAGTACTTACACATCTCTTGATTTGTTTCCTTCTATTGCATCTTACGACACCCATCGGTAATATGGAGTAGTGAATATAAGTACTTACACATCTCTTGATTTGTTTCCTTCTATCGCATCTTACTACACCCATTGGTAATACGGAGTAGTGAATATAAGTACTTGCACATCTCTTGATTTGTTTCCTTCTATCAAATCTTACGACACCCATTAGTAATATGCAGTGGTGAATATAAGTACTTACACATCTCTTGATTTGTTTCCTTCTATCGCATCTTACTACACCCATTGGTAATATGGAGTAGTGAATATAAGTACTTACACATCTCTTGATTTGTTTCCTTCTATCGCATCTTACGACATCCATTAGTAATATGGAGTAGTGAATATAAGTACTTACACATCTCTTGATTTGTTTCCTTCTATCGCATCTTACGACACCCATGGTAATATGGAGTAGTGAATATAAGTACTTACACATCTCTTGATTTGTTTCCTTCTATCGCGTCTTACGACACCCATTAGAAATATGGAGTAGAGAATATAAGTACTTACACATCTCTTGATTTGTGTCCTCTATCGCATCTTACGACACCCATTAGTAATATGGAGTAGTGAATATAAGTACTTACACATATCTTGATTTGTTTCCTTCTATCGCATCTTACGACACCCATTGGTAATATGGAGTAGTGAATATAAGTACTTACACATCTCTTGATTTGTTTTCTTCTATCGCATCTTACGACACCCATTGGTAATATGGAGTAGTGAATATAAGTACTTACACATCTCTTGATTTGTTTTCTTCTATCGCATCTTACTACACCCATTAGTAATATGGAGTAGTGAATATAAGTACTTACACATCTCTTGATTTGTTTCCTTCTATCGCATCTTACGACACCCATTAGTAATATGGAGTAGTGAATATAAGTACTTACACATCTCTTGATTTGTTTCCTTCTATCGCATCTTACGACACCCATTAGTAATATGGAGTAGTGAATATAAGTACTTACACATCTCTTGATTTGTTTCCTTCTATTGCACCTTACGACACCCATTGGTAATATGGAGTAGTGAATATAAGTACTTACACATCTCTTGATTTTTTTCCTTCTATTGCATCTTACGACACCCATTGGTAATATGGAGTAGTGAATATAAGTACTTACACATCTCTTGATTTGTTTCCTCTATCGCATCTTAAGACACCCATTAGTAATATGGAGTAGTGAATATAAGTACTTACACATCTCTTGATTTGTTTCCTTCTATCGCATCTTACGACACCCATTAGTAATATGGAGTAGTGAATATAAGTACTTACACATCTCTTGATTTGATTCCTTCTATCGCATCTTACGACACCCATTGGTAATATGGAGTAGTGAATGTAAGTACTTGCACATCTTTTGATGTGTTTCCTTCTATCGCATCTTACGACACCCATTAGTAATATGGAGTAGTGAATATAAGTACTTACACATCTCTTGATTTGTTTCCTTCTATCGCATCTTACGACACCCATTAGTAATATGGAGTAGTGAATATAAGTACTTACACATCTCTTGATTTGTTTCCTTCTATTGCATCTTACGACACCCATTGGTAATATGGAGTAGTGAATATAAGTACTTACACATCTCTTGATTTGTTTTCTTCTATTGCATCTTACGACACCCATTGGTAATATGGAGTAGAGAATATAAGTACTTACACATCTCTTGATTTGTTTCCTCTATCGCATCTTAAGACACCCATTAGTAATATGGAGTAGTGAATATAAGTACTTACACATCTCTTGATTTGTTTCCTTCTATCGCATCTTACGACACCCATTAGTAATATGGAGTAGTGAATATAAGTACTTACACATCTCTTGATTTGTTTCCTTCTATCGCATCTTACAACACCCATTGGTAATATGGAGTAGTGAATATAAGTACTTGCACATCTCTTGATGTGTTTCCTTCTATCGCATCTTACGACACCCATTAGTAATATGGAGTAGTGAATATAAGTACTTACACATCTCTTGATTTGTTTCCTTCTATCGCATCTTACGACACCCATTAGTAATATGGAGTAGTGAATATAAGTACTTACACATCTCTTGATTTGTTTCCTTCTATTGCATCTTACGACACCCATTGGTAATATGGAGTAGTGAATATAAGTACTTACACATCTCTTGATTTGTTTCCTTCTATCGCATCTTACTACACCCATTGGTAATATGGAGTAGTGAATATAAGTACTTGCACATCTCTTGATTTGCTTCCTTCTATCGCATCTTACGACACCCATTAGTAATATGGAGTGGTGAATATAAGTACTTACAAATCTCTTGATTTGTTTCCTTCTATCGCATCTTACTACACCCATTGGTAATATGGAGTAGTGAATATAAGTACTTACACATCTCTTGATTTGTTTCCTTCTATCGCATCTTACGACATCCATTAGTAATATGGAGTAGTGAATATAAGTACTTATACATTTCTTGATTTGTTTCCTTCTATCGCATCTTACGACACCCATTGGTAATATGGAGTAGTGAATATAAGTACTTACACATCTCTTGATTTGTTTCCTTCTATCGCATCTTACGACACCCATGGTAATATGGAGTAGTGAATATAAGTACTTACACATCTCTTGATTTGTTTCCTTCTATCGCGTCTTACGACACCCATTAGAAATATGGAGTAGAGAATATAAGTACTTACACATCTCTTGATTTGTTTCCTCTATCGCATCTTACGACACCCATTAGTAATATGGAGTAGTGAATATAAGTACTTACACATCTCTTGATTTGTTTCCTTCTATCGCATCTTACGACACCCATTAGTAATATGGAATAGTGAATATAAGTACTTACACATCTCTTGATTTGTTTCCTTCTATAGCATCTTACGACACCCATTGGTAATATGGAGTAGTGAATATAAGTACTTACACATCTCTTGATTTGTTTTCTTCTATCGCATCTTACTTCACCCATTAGTAATATGGAGTAGTGAATATAAGTACTTACACATCTCTTGATTTGTTTTCGTCTATCGCATCTTACGACACCCATTGGTAATATGGAGTAGTGAATATAAGTACTTACACATCTCTTAATTTGTTTCCTTCTATCGCATCTTACGACACCCATTGGTAATATGGAGTAGTGAATATAAGTACTTACACATCTCTTGATTTGTTTCCTTCTATCGCATCTTACGACACCCATTAGAAATATGGAGTAATGAATATAAGTACTTACACATCTCTTGATTTGTTTCCTTCTATCGCATCTTACTACACCCATTGGTAATATGGAGTAGTGAATATAAGTACTTACACATCTCTTGATTTGTTTCCTTCTATCGCATCTTACGACACCCATTAGTAATATGGAGTAGTGAATATAAGTACTTACACATCTCTTGATTTGTTTCCTTCTATCGCATCTTACGACACCCATTAGTAATATGGAGTAGTGAATATAAGTACTTACACATCTCTTGATTTGTTTCCTTCTATAGCATCTTACGACACCCATTGGTAATATGGAGTAGTGAATATAAGTACTTACACATCTCTTGATTTGTTTCCTTCTATCGCATCTTACTACACCCATTGGTAATATGGAGTAGTGAATATAAGTACTTGCACATCTCTTGATTTGTTTCCTTCTATCGCATCTTACGACACCCATTAGTAATATGGAGTGGTGAATATTAGTACTTACACATCTCTTGATTTGTTTCCTTCTATCGCATCTTACTACACCCATTGGTGATATGGAGTAGTGAATATAAGTACTTACACATCTCTTGATTTGTTTCCTTCTATCGCATCTTACGACACCCATTAGTAATATGGAGTAGTGAATATAAGTACTTACACATCTCTTGATTTGTTTCCTTCTATCGCATCTTACGACACCCATTGGTAATATGGAGTAGTGAATATAAGTACTTACATATCTCTTGGTTTGTTTTCTTCTATCGCATCTTACGTCACCCATTAGTAATATGGAGTAGTGAATATAAGTACTTACACATCTCTTGATTTGTTTCCTTCTATCGCATCTTACGACACCCATTGGTAATATGGAGTAGTGAATATAAGTACTTACATATCTCTTGGTTTGTTTTCTTCTATCGCATCTTACGACACTCATTGGTAATATGGAGTAGTGAATATAAGTACTTACACATCTCTTCATTTGTTTCCTTCTATCGCATCTTACTACACCCATTGGTAATATGGAGTAGTGAATATAAGTACTTACACATCTCTTGATTTGTTTCCTTCTATCGCATCTTACGACACCCATTGGTAATATGGAGTAGTGAATATAAGTACTTACACATCTCTTGATTTGTTTCCTTCTATCGCATCTTACGACACCCATGGTAATATGGAGTAGTGAATATAAGTACTTACACATCTCTTGATTTGTTTTCTTCTGTCGCTTCCAGTGCCTAGAAGATTGCAATGCAGTGGACGATATGAACGACAAGCTCGTGGAAACTGTCCATGCGGTCGGAGCTAAGTTCTGCAAGACCCGCCGCAGAAGAACACAAAAACTCTCCGATCACACTCTTAATCTCATGGCTGTTAGACGGGAGATGAGGCTGCAATCGTCAACAGATTTGACAGCATACAGGCAACTGAACAGACAGATCTCCAAGTGCATGCGGCGAGACTTACGCAACTTTAATACTTCTCGTATTAAAGAAGCGATCGAGCGGAACCAGGGCTCCAAAGTCTTTGCCAGAGATCTGTCTGCCAGAAGGAGCCAACTGTCAAAGCTGAAGACTGAGTGTGGCAACATCGTTTCCGGGACACCTGAGATTTTGAGTGAGATTGAGAGGTTCTATGGGCAGCTGTACACATCATCGTTGGAGCCACACGCAAGTGTGAGTAACGATCCAAGAGCAAGTCTTATCCGACACTATTCCGATGATATCCCGGACGTCAGTCTAAGCGAGATTAGAATGGCTCTCCAGCACCTTAAAAACGGCAGGGCCCCAGGCGAGGATGGAATTACAGCGGAGCTTCTGAAAGCGGGTGGAACACCGGTACTTGTAGTCCTTCAGAAGCTCTTCAATTCCGTCCTCCATGGTGGCACTACTCCAGAGGCGTGGAGCAGAAGTGCGGTGGTCTTGTTCTTTAAGAAAGGCGACAACGCTCTCTTAAAGAACTACAGACCGATTTCCCTTCTGAGCCGCGTCTACGTGCTGTTTTCGAGAGTCATTACGAATCGTCTCGCACGCAGACTTGACGACTTCCAGCCTCCCGAACAAGCCGGTTTCCGAAAAGGCTTCAGTACCATAGACCACATACATACCCTGCGGCAGATTGTACAGAAGACTGAAGAGTACAATCTGCCACTTTGCCTGGCGTATGTGGACTATGAGAAAGCCTTTGATTCCGTCGAAATTTGGGCGGTGCTACAGTCCCTTCAGCGGTGCCAACTTGACTGTCGGTATATCGAAGTGCTGAAGTGTTTGTACAGTAGGGCTACGATGGCTATCCGAGTACAGAACCAGAGCTCGAGACCTATCCAACTGCAGAGAGGTGTAAGACAGGGTGACGTTATATCCCCGAAACTCTTCACCGCTGCATTGGAAGACGTTTTCAAGCTACTGGACTGGAAAGGATACGGTATTAACATCAATGGCGAGTACATCACTCACCTTCGATTTGCCGACGATATAGTCCTTATGGCAGAATCGCTGGAGGACTTAAGCACTATGCTCAATGACCTCAATAGTGCCTCCCAACGGATAGGTCTTAAGATGAACATGGACAAAACAAAGATCATGTTCAATGTCCATGTCACACCTATGCCGGTAGTTGTTGGGAGCACTATGCTCGAAGTTGTTGACGAGTACGTTTACCTGGGACAAATAGTCCGACTAGGTAAGTCCAACTTCGACCGAGAGGTCAATCGACGGATTCAACTCGGCTGGGCAGCGTTCGGGAAATTACGACATATCTTTTCGTCAGGTATACCTCAATCTCTAAAAACTAGATTGTACAACCAGTGCGTGTTGCCAGTGATGACTTATGGATCTGAGACGTGGTCCTTCACTGCTGGCCGTATGAGGACGCTTAAGGTCGCTCAGCGAGCTATGGAGAGGGCTATGCTCGGAGTTTCTCTGCGTGATAGACTCAGAAATGAGGATATCCGCAGTAAAACCAGAGTGACCGACATAGCCCAACGGATTAGTAAGCTGAAGTGGCAATGGGCCGGCCATATAGCTCGAAGAACCGATAACCGATGGGGAAGAAAGGTTCTCGAGTGGCAGCCTCGTACCGGTAGGCGTAGTGTAGGGCGACCCCCCACTAGATGGAGTGACGACCTGGTAAGACATGCAGGAAGTCGATGGATGCAGGTGGCTCAGGACCGTGCTTTGTGGCATTACTTGGGGGAGGCCTATGTTCAGCAGTGGACTTGTGAAAGGCTGTAATGATGATGACACATCTCTTGATTTGTTTTCTTCTATCGCATCTTACGACACCCATTGGTAATATGGAGTAGTGAATATAAGTACTTACACATCTCTTGATTTGTTTTCTTCTATCGCATCTTACTACACCCATTAGTAATATGGAGTAGTGAATATAAGTA
Source organism: Parnassius smintheus behrii (assembly GCA_036936625.1). Lineage (NCBI taxonomy): Eukaryota > Metazoa > Arthropoda > Insecta > Lepidoptera > Papilionidae > Parnassius > Parnassius smintheus. Next base: position 5,003,000 of record JAUPFT010000019.1, read on the forward strand.
CTTACACATCTCTTGATTTGTTTCCTTCTATCGCATCTTACGACACCCATTAGTAATATGGAGTAGTGAATATAAGTACTTACACATCTCTTGATTTGTTTCCTTCTATCGCATCTTACGACACCCATTAGTAATATGGAGTAGTGAATATAAGTACTTACACATCTCTTGATTTGTTTCCTTCTATTGCACCTTACGACACCCATTGGTAATATGGAGTAGTGAATATAAGTACTTACACATCTCTTGATTTGTTTCCTTCTATTGCATCTTACGACACCCATTGGTAATATGGAGTAGTGAATATAAGTACTTACACATCTCTTGATTTGTTTCCTCTATCGCATCTTAAGACACCCATTAGTAATATGGAGTAGTGAATATAAGTACTTACACATCTCTTGATTTGTTTCCTTCTATCGCATCTTACGACACCCATTAGTAATATGGAGTAGTGAATATAAGTACTTACACATCTCTTGATTTGTTTCCTTCTATCGCATCTTACGACACCCATTGGTAATATGGAGTAGTGAATATAAGTACTTGCACATCTTTTGATGTGTTTCCTTCTATCGCATCTTACGACACCCATTAGTAATATGGAGTAGTGAATATAAGTACTTACACATCTCTTGATTTGTTTCCTTCTATCGCATCTTACGACACCCATTAGTAATATGGAGTAGTGAATATAAGTACTTACACATCTCTTGATTTGTTTCCTTCTATTGCATCTTACGACACCCATTGGTAATATGGAGTAGAGAATATAAGTACTTACACATCTCTTGATTTGTTTCCTCTATCGCATCTTAAGACACCCATTAGTAATATGGAGTAGTGAATATAAGTACTTACACATCTCTTGATTTGTTTCCTTCTATCGCATCTTACGACACCCATTGGTAATATGGAGTAGTGAATATAAGTACTTGCACATCTTTTGATGTGTTTCCTTCTATCGCATCTTACGACACCCATTAGTAATATGGAGTAGTGAATATAAGTACTTACACATCTCTTGATTTGTTTCCTTCTATCGCATCTTACGACACCCATTAGTAATATGGAGTAGTGAATATAAGTACTTACACATCTCTTGATTTGTTTCCTTCTATTGCATCTTACGACACCCATTGGTAATATGGAGTAGAGAATATAAGTACTTACACATCTCTTGATTTGTTTCCTCTATCGCATCTTAAGACACCCATTAGTAATATGGAGTAGTGAATATAAGTACTTACACATCTCTTGATTTGTTTCCTTCTATCGCATCTTACGACACCCATTAGTAATATGGAGTAGTGAATATAAGTACTTACACATCTCTTGATTTGTTTCCTTCTATCGCATCTTACAACACCCATTGGTAATATGGAGTAGTGAATATAAGTACTTGCACATCTCTTGATGTGTTTCCTTCTATCGCATCTTACGACACCCATTAGTAATATGGAGTAGTGAATATAAGTACTTACACATCTCTTGATTTGTTTCCTTCTATCGCATCTTACGACACCCATTAGTAATATGGAGTAGAGAATATAAGTACTTACACATCTCTTGATTTGTTTCCTTCTATTGCATCTTACGACACCCATTGGTAATATGGAGTAGTGAATATAAGTACTTACACATCTCTTGATTTGTTTCCTTCTATCGCATCTTACTACACCCATTGGTAATATGGAGTAGTGAATATAAGTACTTGCACATCTCTTGATTTGCTTCCTTCTATCGCATCTTACGACACCCATTAGTAATATGGAGTGGTGAATATAAGTACTTACAAATCTCTTGATTTGTTTCCTTCTATCGCATCTTACTACACCCATTGGTAATATGGAGTAGTGAATATAAGTACTTACACATCTCTTGATTTGTTTCCTTCTATCGCATCTTACGACATCCATTAGTAATATGGAGTAGTGAATATAAGTACTTATACATTTCTTGATTTGTTTCCTTCTATCGCATCTTACGACACCCATTGGTAATATGGAGTAGTGAATATAAGTACTTACACATCTCTTGATTTGTTTCCTTCTATCGCATCTTACGACACCCATGGTAATATGGAGTAGTGAATATAAGTACTTACACATCTCTTGATTTGTTTCCTTCTATCGCGTCTTACGACACCCATTAGAAATATGGAGTAGAGAATATAAGTACTTACACATCTCTTGATTTGTTTCCTCTATCGCATCTTACGACACCCATTAGTAATATGGAGTAGTGAATATAAGTACTTACACATCTCTTGATTTGTTTCCTTCTATCGCATCTTACGACACCCATTAGTAATATGGAATAGTGAACATAAGTACTTACACATCTCTTGATTTGTTTCCTTCTATAGCATCTTACGACACCCATTGGTAATATGGAGTAGTGAATATAAGTACTTACACATCTCTTGATTTGTTTTCTTCTATCGCATCTTACTTCACCCATTAGTAATATGGAGTGGTGAATATAAGTACTTACACATCTCTTGATTTGTTTTCGTCTATCGCATCTTACGACACCCATTGGTAATATGGAGTAGTGAATATAAGTACTTACACATCTCTTAATTTGTTTCCTTCTATCGCATCTTACGACACCCATTGGTAATATGGAGTAGTGAATATAAGTACTTACACATCTCTTGATTTGTTTCCTTCTATCGCATCTTACGACACCCATTAGAAATATGGAGTAGTGAATATAAGTACTTACACATCTCTTGATTTGTTTCCTTCTATCGCACCTTACTACACCCATTGGTAATATGGAGTAGTGAATATAAGTACTTACACATCTTTTGATTTGTTTCCTTCTATCGCATCTTACGACACCCATTAGTAATATGGAGTAGTAAATATAAGTACTTACACATCTCTTGATTTGTTTCCTTCTATCGCATCTTACGACACCCATTAGTAATATGGAGTAGTGAATATAAGTACTTACACATCTCTTGATTTGTTTCCTTCTATAGCATCTTACGACACCCATTGGTAATATGGAGTAGTGAATATAAGTACTTACACATCTCTTGATTTGTTTCCTTCTATCGCATCTTACTACACCCATTGGTAATATGGAGTAGTGAATATAAGTACTTGCACATCTCTTGATTTGTTTCCTTCTATCGCATCTTACGACACCCATTAGTAATATGGAGTGGTGAATATTAGTACTTACACATCTCTTGATTTGTTTCCTTCTATCGCATCTTACTACACCCATTGGTGATATGGAGTAGTGAATATAAGTACTTACACATCTCTTGATTTGTTTCCTTCTATCGCATCTTACGACACCCATTAGTAATATGGAGTAGTGAATATAAGTACTTACACATCTCTTGATTTGTTTCCTTCTATCGCATCTTACGTCACCCATTAGTAATATGGAGTAGTGAATATAAGTACTTACACATCTCTTGATTTGTTTCCTTCTATCGCATCTTACGACACCCATTGGTAATATGGAGTAGTGAATATAAGTACTTACATATCTCTTGGTTTGTTTTCTTCTATCGCATCTTACGACACTCATTGGTAATATGGAGTAGTGAATATAAGTACTTACACATCTCTTCATTTGTTTCCTTCTATCGCATCTTACTACACCCATTGGTAATATGGAGTAGTGAATATAAGTACTTACACATCTCTTGATTTGTTTCCTTCTATCGCATCTTACGACACCCATTAGTAATATGGAGTAGTGAATATAAGTACTTACACATCTCTTGATTTGTTTCCTTCTATCGCATCTTACGACACCCATGGTAATATGGAGTAGTGAATATAAGTACTTACACATCTCTTGATTTGTTTTCTTCTGTCGCATTTTACGACACCCATTGGTAACATGGAGTAGTGAATATAAGTACTTACACATCTCTTGATTTGTTTCCTTCTATGGCATCTTACGACACCCATTGGTAATATGGAGTAGTGAATATAAGTACTTACACATCTCTTGATTTGTTTTCTTCTATCACATCTTACTACACCCATTGGTAATATGGAGTAGTGAATATAAGTACTTACACATCTCTTGATTTGTTTCCTTCTATCGCATCTTACTACACCCATTGGTAATATAGAGTAGTGAATATAAGTACTTACACATCTCTTGATATGTTTCCTTCTATCGCATCTTACGACACCCATTGGTGATATGGAGTAATGAATATAAGTACTTACACATTTCTTGATTTGTTTCCTTCTATCGCATCTTATGATACCCATTGGTAATATGGAGTAGTGAATATAAGTACTTGCACATCTCTTGATTTGCTTCCTTCTATCGCATCTTACGACACCCATTAGTAATATGGAGTGGTGAATATAAGTACTTACACATCTCTTGATTTGTTTCCTTCTATCGCATCTTACTACACCCATTGGTAATATGGAGTAGTGAATATAAGTACTTACACATCTCTTGATTTGTTTCCCTCTATCGCATCTTACGACATCCATTAGTAATATGGAGTAGTGAATATAAGTACTTATACATTTCTTGATTTGTTTCCTTCTATCGCATCTTACGACACCCATTGGTAATATGGAGTAGTGAATATAAGTACTTACACATCTCTTGATTTGTTTCCTTCTATCGCATCTTACGACACCCATGGTAATATGGAGTAGTGAATATAAGTACTTACACATCTCTTGATTTGTTTCCTTCTATCGCATCTTACGACACCCATTGGTAATATGGAGTAGTGAATATAAGTACTTACACATCTCTTGATTTGTTTCCTTCTATCGCATCTTACTACACCCATTGGTAATATGGAGTAGTGAATATAAGTACTTACACATCTCTTGATTTGTTTTCTTCTATTGCATCTTACGACACCCATTGGTAATATGGAGTAGTGAATATAAGTACTTACACATCTCTTGATTTGTTTCCTTCTATCGCATCTTACGACACCCATTGGTAATATGGAGTAGTGAATTTAAATACTTACACCGCAACAGCACGGTATCTATTATTGCATAGAAATAAATTTAATTGTAACTAAGAGATTAGAATATGTGGATTTATATAAATATTTAGGTCTAACGATAGATAGGAATTTTTACTGGAGGATACACGTAAATGACATTTGTAATAGGCTTAGATTAGCGCTAAGTAAGTTTTGCCAATTAAAAAATGTATTGAACAAACAAACGTTAAGAATAGCACTTTGCAATGGCCGACTCGCTAATGAGTTATGGACTTCTGGCATACGAGCGAACCTTTATTACATATCTAAAAAATATCAATGACATACAAATAAGACTGATTAAGTTTCTTGTTAGTAAAAATGTTAAAGATAAATGTAACAAAGACTATAATAAGTTGTTTCCTATTTGTAAAATTATTTCCATAGAAAAAAATAGATTATTTGGTAGGTATGGAATATTATTATAATGATGAATATAAAGTTAATGTTACAAACATGTACAACACACATAGGGTAAGAGAAAACAAACTGGTTCAACCAAAAATAACAAGCTATTATGGTAAGAGAACATCTAAGAATTTGGTAGGTAGCTAAAGTGTTTAACAAAATAGATCTATTAAGAGAAAAAGTTAAAATTAGTAAAAGATCACTTAAGAGAAAATTAAAAAACATTATACAGGATGGCTAATAGAACTAAATACGAGTTATTTTAGTATATTAATAAACCATAACAATATAATATATAATTATTAGGTATTTAATTTATATAAATAAAGTTATATAAGTATATATATATATATATATATATATATATATATATATATATATATATATATATATATATATATATATATATATATATATATATGTATATATAAGATATTAAAGTTAACATAACAACAAGATATCATAGGTTTATATATTACTGTGTTATCTGTATAATTGTGTATTATTGTGTCCAATATTAGAAGTGCATAAGGTGGTTCATTGCTATCTACAAGAGCGCCTCTCGCCATCAAACGTAAAAGATTGGCGAGTTTAGAATTAAGTAATACCACTGTCTTACAAATTCATTAATAAATAATACATTAAGAAAATTGCATTAATGCGAGTCTTCTAACATTTCCGTACCACGAGAGAGGTATTGTTCATGCATTGGAGTTCTTCGGACTGACGTAGCAGAAGCAATAGAATATTTATTACATACTAGTGATCAGCCCATTCATTGCAGGGTGATTATTCGACCTCGACAACAGCGTCACCTACCAAGTCCAATCATTATTCTAAATCACCCAAAGACTAATCAAATACGCAAAAATCATAAAAATTGATCAAGACGAAAAATAAAATTGATGTTTTATTTACATAAAGATAAAATAAAACAATTTTAATAACTCCATTTAGGCTTAATACTTACATAACTACTACCCAAGGCTATTGCTCCAAGCACTTCAGTGTTCAATTGAGCATTTCCCAAAAGGACAACTCATGAAGATCCAGTTAGGGATATGTCATATTGTAAGAGTAGGGTTAAATTGGCTCCAAGTATTAAGCACATATTATAATTGGTGTCAAATTTGTCAATGATAACATCTATAACTTTTTTTTATCTACAGACATACTTCAATAAAATGACTAATCCTTTGTGTCATTGCAGCTTCGCGGGCTCCAATTCCGCAAGGATGCAGTAAGCTGAAGTAGCATCGAGCTGTCGATATAGCTCTAAGAAGCGACCAACGATGAATAAAGTTTTTGATTGGTACTGACAAGCGCAGTGTTGGGTGTCCCCCACTTGATGGCGTGATGACCTAATGTAACATGTAGGCAGTAGTGAATGCGAGTGGCATGACAATCTTTGGGGGACCTACGCTCAGCTGTGGGTTTTGTGGGCTGTATTTAGTAAGTAAATAAGTAAGCAGTAAAACATTTTTACGATAAAGGAAAAAATGCTACTGAGGAGGTACTTTTTTAAATAATAATGTTGTATTTACGCGGTAACACAACAAATAGCAAGGCAGTAGCATCTTCTTAATAGCAACTTCGTTCAGTAATGTAATATTAAACAAAATTGTAGTAGAGATATATCAATTCGGAAGAATCTCAACGCGAGTTGACTCGTGTTGAAATTCATGTAACTCGAATTGAACTCGAGTTATGCATCTTAAATTGGCGGAGCGAAGTTGTCTCATATAAATTATTTTTATATTTGTTCTTCGATTCAAGAAAATTGTTATCTACTAAACATGATAGGTTATATATTTTTGTATTGCGTATAGACTATCTTCATAAAATAACATCATGTTCACTTTGTTACGTAGGTATTAATGTTATTAATAATTTAACTATCACAAATTATACGTACTCTGTTTATTGATATTACATAATATATCAATAAATTTCCAGAGTTAGCACCGCGTTGACTGTAATATGAAGTTGCGACTTGTGTAGAATTTTGTGACTCAAGTCACTCGGATTAACTCAACAGGTATTCGAGTTTTAGAGTAATTCGAATTAAATATTTACAGTCCCTGCATCGAGTAAGAGTTTATCACTCGAGTCAATAGTAGCGATTCCTTTAGTTAAAATATTTGTCAAAACGTCCTTCTGATTCCTAACAATATTAAAATAAATAAAGAAGAAATACTATATTGATAAGAATTATTATTTATTAATTAGTATTAAGTATAGGTTGAACCGGAAACTCATCAATTCATTTCATTTCATCATTCACATCAACGCATCAATATTTTGATTCTCAATCACGAATAGATTAATTTGCCACAGCATTTATTTACAGGTTTCACATCAAGTGGGGTGGACTGTGTGCTCATCGTACGTCACTTAAGTATATTCACTAAAAACAGTCACATGGAAAAACATAACATTAAACAGCAAGGGAAATGACGTTTGCAAATATTTGTACGAGTACAGGTATACAACAAATAACGCTCTGAATAGCTTAAACATACACTGGCATATGTCAATAAATTACGAGGTTGGTTCAAGGTTATTCGAAGATTGATTACTGCATAGTGAATTTTTGGTGTAACATTTAAATACTTTGTAAATTTAAAACCTATATTGGTTCCACTGCTGGGCTGCTTCTACATTTCTGAAAGGGTTATTACCAGCAATGTAATCCCTACGTTGTTGTATTGAATAGAACTGCATCAGGTTAATATTATCAAGGAAAGTCTTAAAGTTGTACGTGGTAGAACCATGCTGCAGCTACATTAGTAGTATACTTGTAGCACGAACGGATCGACTCGACCTGGGAAGGACCACGCTCTTGCAAAATACCAGCGTGAAATGGTAGCTTGATGCGGCTGTGTTTTGTATGGTGAGTGTAGAGAATCGGAGACCCTTTTTACTGGAAATGAGGTATTCCATCTTAGTCCTCACGGGTGACATATGCATTTGACACATATGCATTTTGATTCGTAATCGAAAATAAATGTACACACGAATATAAAGGGCCACAGCAATCACTTACCACCAGGTGGACTGTGTGCTTGTTTGTCACCCTATCCTATAAAAAAAAGTAAAATTAAAATAATCGTCATTTCATAAAAATCATTTACCTCAAATTACTTTTTTTTCAGTATCCCGGAAGCAGTTTACAAATATAAATTGCACAAGGAGAAACATCCAGACCTGGAAAAATTATTTGTAGGCAATACGAGTATATATGTTTCGTGCGGAATTCGAACCCGCGGCCCTAAGCGCCACAACTCAATGCTTAGCATTACGCCACGGAGGCGTCAAAACAAAAGTTTAATTTCGATCATTTTTTTCAACAGCGCTTAAAAGTCCACTGCTTGACTTAGGCCTCCCACTTTATAGGAGCAGCCTTAATCGTCATGGTAAGCAAGCAGATTTACGATCGCAGAACCAGACGTCTTGCTACTTTGACTCTGCAAAACTAAGTATAACATTTTGTTTATACAGCATAAGAGTGACAAACGAGCACATAGTCCACCTGATGGTAAGTGCCCATAGAAATCTACAACTATCCATGATTATAAATCAAAATGCAGATGCTTTGTCACGAGTGAGGACTAAGATAGAATGCCTCGTTTTCAGTCAATAGGGTCTTAGGTTCTCTACACTCACCATACGAAATACAGCAGCGTTAAGCTGCTATTTCATACTGGTAGTCTGTGAGAGCATGGTTCTTCACCGGTCGAGTCAACCC